>JXTC01000378.1:113997-145267 GCA_002914845.1 Trema orientale | reverse complement strand
ATTTAACTTTCCTGGACACCAGGTAAGTGGAAATTCCACTCTAGCATCACAAGAACCTATTTATATGATTGTATATGTGAAAGGTGATATATGTATGGCATTGAGATTGATATATGTTTGATAACTATTCATAGCATTTTCACAAGGCATGTTATGTTTTCAATATGTTTTAGTGCACAAAATAATGATTTACAAGCACTGATTTGAATAAAGAGTCTGTACCCTAGATGTTGTTTATTTTAAAGAGGGGTATGGTTCTTAGCTTGTTGACCTAGTAGGTAGAGGTGGTGAAATCCCTTGAGGGTAATTCCAAGACAGGGTAAGCCAAACAAGAGGGAGGTCAAATCCCTTGAGGGTAATTCCAAGATAGGGTAAGCCTCAAAAGAGGGAGGTCAAATCCCTTGAGGGTAATTCCAAGATAGGGTACACCTCAAATGTTATATTATTTATAAAGAGGATGCCTGCTATGTCACTGAGTTAGGAATTATATCAAGGAGGGGGCCCAAACATGTTTGAAAGGTTAATATTTTTCCAAGGCAATTAAGGGTACAAAGACTAAATGAGTTTCAAGTGAAAAACATTCATAAGCATGCATGGATTTCCATTTACTGAGCTATTGCTCATTTAGTTCTTGTGATGCAGATGATTAGGATGTCAGATGAGGTTGGCTGAGCTATTCCACTCCAATGCGGTTCATATGCCAGTTTTGAAGAAAAAAAGACATCCCGAAAACTTATATATATTTTTGATATGTATATGTATATAGTTGACCCTGTGGGAGTTTTCATGAGTAGTAAAATGATATTTTGTAATGTACAGGTTGTAAATATTTCTGTAATATAAAAAGGGGATGTATAACGAAAGTGTTTTCAGAACTAAATAGAAAGTTTAAAATTTTCCGCTTTTCCAAATGTTAACGAGTCGCTACATAATTAGTAGTAAATTTTTATATTGTGATATTGATAGAATTACATTAAGAATAAAATTTAGCAATTTAATCGTAAGATTATAATGCTAAATTTTATTGGAAAAAGTTACTAAGTAGAAACTTTATTAAAATTGAGAAAACAACAAATGCTAGTGGGGAAATTCTATCCAAATTAAAAGTAAAAAATTAAGAAAAATTGCCAAATTTAAAATTAAAAAAATATGAGTATTAGGCTGAAATACTACCAAAATTAAAACCAAGAAAAGTAGATTTTCTAAAAAGAAATTCTGCTCAATATAAAAACAGATTTTTTACCCAACATTGGAAAGTAAGCAGAAATTCTGTAAAAAATAACAAATTAAAGTTTTGCTAAAAATTAAAGATTAATTCCGAAATTTTGTCATAATGAATGGTATATGGTAGATTGCTAATAGTAGATCATAAGATTAGCTTGGACACCAAGTAAGTATATGTGTTCACCTACAACACGGTTCATTTTTTCAAATTATAGTTTTTTTTTTTTTTAAATGCAAAAAGTTGTTGTGCTTCCAAGTTGCTACATTATGTTTCTGCATTTTTAATATGCTTTCAGTTTATAGATTTATTTGTAGCATGCTTACTAGTTTTCGGGAAAAAAATTAATGTGATTATGCTTATGTCTAGCCTAGGTTGTAAGGACTACTTATTTGTACATAAATAATACCCCGCCTATTTAATATCGAAGTTTCTTAGGAGTTTCTTATCAAATCTTTGGGAATGTTCTCACCAGAGTTAATATTGAAACTTTTTATCGGAGTAAAATTAAGAATAAAAATAAGAATAAGAATAGAGGAATAATCAACACACCACAAAGCTATCTGTATTTCTTTATAATTATTAGTTTTCAGTTAACCGTTTTTAAAAAAGAATATTTTATGCATGTGAACATAAGTAGTACTTACTAAGATTTCTCTTAGGGCTTCCCATTGGCAACTCTTAAATTGGTTCATTATAAACTCAAGCAAAATATCATGCATAAAATATTCTTTTTTGAAAATTGTTAACTGAAAACTAATAATTTTGAGGAAATACAGAGAGTTTTGTGGTGTGTTGCTTATGCCTCTATTCTTATTCTTATTTTTATTTTACCATGGTAGAAATTTCGATCATAACTCGGTTTGGTAGGATTCTCCCATGAAACTTCCACCTTAAATTGGCGGATTACTATTTGTACACAAATAGGTAGTCCTTGTGATCTAGGCTAGCAATAAGCATAATAACAGCAATAAGCATAATAACACCAATCTTAAGCATGCTACAAATAAAAGTTTAAACTGAAAGTATAATTAAATGTAGAAACATAATGTAGCACCTTGAAAATACAATAATTTTTGCATTAAAAAAAACTATAATCTGAAAACTTGAATTGTGTTGTAGGTATTCTCTTTACCTACGTCGTGTCCAAGCTAACCTTATGATCTACTATTAGCAGTCTACTATGTAAAATTCATTATGACAGTTTTGGAATTAATCTTTAATCTTTTGCAAAAACTTTAATTTGCTATTTTCTATAGAATTTCTGATTACTAATATCAGGTAAAATTTCTGTTTTCGTTATGACAGAATTTCATTTTAGAAAACCTACTTTCTTGATTTTAATTTTGGCAGTATTTCAACCTAATATTTATATTCCTTTTAAATTTAAATTTGGCAGAATCTCCTTCTAGTTTTTCTTAATTTTTAACTTTTAATTTGGACAAAATCTCCTCATTGACATTTGTTGTTTTCTCAATTTTAACAGAGTTTCTACTTAGTAACTTTTTCCCAATAAAATTTAGCATTATAATCTTACGATGAAATCTCTAAATTTTATTCTTAATATAATTCTATTAATATCACAATATAAAAATTTACTACTAACTAGATCTAATTAAAATTTAATTAGGCATAATCCTAACATATTGACATTAATGATTAAAATAAAATTGCCTACTTTAAAGGGGAATTTACAGCTAGAGGGTCTACTAAATCTTTGTGATGAAAAAAAGGACTCACTCATTAATATTTTCAAAACTAACCCCAATTGTTATGTCATACATGCAAAATTACTTGGATACCCTATTTCTTCAATAAACTTCAAACTACTTTAGTCACCACTACCAGTCTCGATCTCGACCACGGCAGCGGCGCCTCTGCTCGACTAGGGTCGAAAATTTTCGACTTTAGTCGAACTTGTCTGGCGACCTCTCCCATTTGTTCCGATTATTTTTCAACTGATGACCAGAAAATTTCGACCCCAGTAAAAAATGTTCGACTGGGATCGAACTACTGTTCGACCGTAGTCGAACAATTCGACTGGGGTCGAAGCTATCGGTCGAAATTTTCGACTGGCGTTTGACCATGGTCGAAAAATTTCGACCCCATTCGAAAATAGCTGGCCATCTTCCTAGCGCCGCCTCAGTCACTTTTGATTTTTTCGACTTGGTCGAAAATTTTCTACTAGGGTCGAGTCAGGGGTAATTTTGGAACTCTGAAATATTCATTAAATGACATGGCAATAAAAGTTCTACTTTTGTAAATAGTTTATAAGTTGTCCCCTTTTTCATCACATATGTTAAAAAGGGTCAAAATTGATAATCTCCCTCATTTAAAATATCATAAAAGGATAGAGTTTAGAAAAATACGTAATTTAAGCATTTCCTTCGATTTTTTCCTCACTCTCTCTCTAAAAGTTCTTGAAAGGCTTAGTATGATTTTGGCTTATGATCTTCCACCTATTTATAGGTTTCTATAATCATTTGTCACCATTGGATTTAGAGGACATATGAAGTGATCTTGGCCTTCCATTATTTTCTTTTTAAACAAAAATCAAGAAAATGTGAAAATAACTTATGTGTTATGACATCATGGATGATGTAATAATAGGTGCCAAGTGTCTAATGTCTACACTTTTTATGGCTTCTTAATATCTTGACTTGACAGATGTCGTTACTTTAGCAGTTTAGACTTTTCATTGTGTTTTCCAATGCTATAAAAATAACATTTATATCCCCATTTTGAAATTTCATTGTTTTGAGCCTGGAAACTTATAGACCATCAAATGTGGAATTTTTTGAGTGACAATGAACTTTTGCTTTACCTTCTCTATTTTATTTTATAGGCTCTTGAAGTTTTTAGGTTTTTATTAAACTTTTTTCGTAGCCTTTTCAACAAATTTCACGAAAGTGGTCTAGTAAGGCCCTTATGATTAAAAAAAGGAATGATCCATAAATATTCCTTAAACTAATCCTCATTATCATGCTCTACTTCTAAAATTACTTAGATATACCACATTTCGTAATAAGCACTAAAATACATTATTTTTCAACAAATCTTGAACTACTTTTGCCACCTCTACCACCTTAGCATTCTGTCACCACCATTGATCCTGATTTGTACTGGCCGCGCCTCTATTTGATGGGAGTCTAAATATTTCAACAATGATCGAATTTGGTCTCGACCATTTCGACCTAATTTTTAGACCACTAGTCAGATTAGTTGATCGCAGTCAAATATGTAAGGCCATCTCACCCAACTGCTCCTTCTAAACTTGCTTTTTGGACATATTCAAAAGTTTTCGATTGGGGTTGAAGTGGGGGTACTTTTTAAATTTTGAATATTAGATTAAATGGAAGTGCTAATTTTGTATACAATATATGATCTACTTTTTTTTCGTCACATTCTTTTAAAGAGGGTCAAATTGATAATGACACTAAAATCAATGTAACCAAAGAGATAAATGACAAGATCAATATCACATAAGGGATATTGACGAATATAATTCCTTGCACCAATATGTGAGAGAGCTTTCACTTGTTATCATTATACATAAATTCAACGTCTAAAGGATCTGTTGCAAGGAAAAAAATAAGTCTTTATAATTGTAACCTTCGATTGAAATCCGATGTTGGTTAGTTTTAATGGGCAATCTATTGAGTCTACAATACTGAATCCATATCACTTTAGAGAAGAAAAAGAATATAATAAACAAGTGTTCCCAGTTTCTTCTTCTTCCTCTTTTTCATCCTCTCTCTCTCCCCTATAATGCCAACATATTTGTCTTCATCCAATATAGTAAAAAACCGTGCCCTATTGTAGAAGTCCCCAATATTTCTAATTATTGGAAAGACTCTAGAAAAACAACAGTCGGTAGTATTTTTAGAATTTATTTTTCTTGAAAATTTACAAACAGTTTTTCAACTAAATAACGCCACAGAAAAATACGAAGTGCATATTATTCTCATAACAACATATTAGATATATATATATATGTAGAAAATCATATCTCTTTTAGACTGTAGACAAACAAGAGAATGACTCTAACCTCCAATTGATCTTCTTGACTATACTTGTATGTAGTCATATAAAAATGTAGTCTCTATGTAGCGCAGGAAAAGATCAAGTTAGTGGCTGCACTTAATTCACAAAGAATTCTAAGAACAGAAAATAGATTATTTACTTATCTTTGTGAATTCTTTCTATCTAATAAAACTGATAGAATTTCAGTATAGTTCTGTCACTTCCGAAAAATGACTTTGAGGTGTGGTGTGTGCTATCATGGATGCTTTGGAGAGAAAGGAACGCAGTACTACACGATAGCCGAGCTAGGGAAGCGTCCTATATCCTAGAAGATGCTGCGCTTTGGCTTACGGAGTACAAGAGTATCACTAAAATGAAGGACCTTCCGCCCTGGAACTCGACTCAACCGACTAGATGGGAGGCGCCTCCGACTAACCAACTAAAACTTAACGTCGATACAGCGGTGGTGGTAGGCAGATGCTAGATTGGAGTGGGAGCCGTGATCCGAGACTCACTCAGAACAGTTTGTGGAGCTTTATCAACCATAGTTAAGGGTTATTTTAGTGTCTGCACTGCTGAGTGCATAGCGATCCGGGAGGGACTTCGTTTTGCCGAACATCATGACTTCAAGATTTCCATGGTAGAAAGTGATTCCCGCAAAGCCATTTCGGCTATCAACACTCCCGAACCTTTATCCATTGAAGGTCCTGTTATCCTTGACATTGCTGTCAATCTTATGAAGCTTGGCAGTGTTACCTGTAGCCACGTCCCTCGGTCACGGAACATGGTCGCTCATAGCTTGGCTTCTTATTCTTTTAAATGTCGTTTTAATTCTTTCTGGCTGTCTGAAATACCACCGTGTGTTTCCAGTGATGTATTAGCAGATTCTGCTCTTTGTTAGTTATGCAGTTTTCGTTACTCGAAAAAAAAGAAGAAGCAGGATATAAGGAGGCAATCCTAGGAGTACCACATGCCTACTATCACTAAAACTGTGGCGTGTAGCCTCCTTTCCCACTGGCCAAATTCGACCAGTGATGAGATTTTCCTTTTCCAAAAAATCTTGTTACCTAATTTTACTTCTTATAATAAACTATCCTTTTTTGTGTTTTCTATTCAATAATAAGTCAAATATTTCTTTGATTTGTTAACATTCAGTTAACCATTATTGAAATAACTATCTAATTATATCTACGCTTGAACCAAATCAATTGTAGGAATCTCAATTAATCTTTTTCTAGAAATTGGCATATTCCAAAAAATGATATCTTTTGTGTTCACGCTTACCAGTTTATCTAGAAATTGTCAAAAACTGAAACAAGGCTCCCACTCCCACTGTGCTCCATGCTCAAGCCCAGTAACTAGGCTAGGCATGTAGCCCATGTAGTAGTCCAATATGATTTTGTCCAATTTCTATCTAATTGGTACAGTCCAGTAACGGTGTGACTATTGATATAAGCTAATCCAAGGATCTTATGGGACATATACATTTGGTTCCTAAATAATTAAATAGGCTTGTAATTATTTAATGGTTTTTGGCATGATTAGCCCCTAAATTTTTCATTGATTTACAATGTATCCCCAGAACTTTTTTTTTTGGGCAATTAGGACCCTGAATTTAGAAAACCGTTGCAAACTACACATTTCCGTTAATGGTTATCAAATTTTGGATGGATTTAGACATGTGCAAGCTTTTTAAGAGCATAATAGTCATCTCACTTGGTTTTGGAGGCAAAAATAACAAATAAGAGTTTGGAGAGGAAAAAATAGTTTTGAAATTCAAATTTTTCAAAAATTAAAAAAAAAAAACAAAATTTGACTCACTTAAATGTTGAGTTATCTTTAAGAGTAATTTAAGTATTTTAATAATTTTCGAGTTATTTTTAAAGACTATATTATTTATATTATTAATTTAACATTTTTATTTTTTATTAAGTGCTTTCATATTAAAATTCAAGCAATGTTTTATTTTTTCAAAAAAAATCAATAGATTTATTTTTGATGTTTAGCATTGTTAAATTGAGTATGTCATTATAATTTAGAGTTAATTTGTTTATTCTTTAATTGTTTAAAAATTTGAATTTCAAAACTATTTTTTTCCCTCTAAACTCTCATTTGTTATTTTTGCCTCCAAAACCAAGTGAGATGACTATTATGCCCTTAAAAAACTTACACATGACTAGCACATGTCTAAATCCATCCAAAATTTGACAGCCATTCACCGAAATATGTAGTTTGCAATGGTTTTATAAATTTAGGGTCCTAATTACTGAAAAAAAAAGTTCATGGGATACATTGCAAATCAATGAAAAATTCAAGGGCTAACCATGCCAAAAACTTTAATTTAATTTCAGATTCATTTTACTAAAGGACTAAAATTTCACTACAACTGTCTATGACTACTTTTTGGAGAAACGTCTCATGCCACAATGATTCTTTTCTAATTACCCTTTTGTATAACATCGTAAAATCATAATCATATGTTTCTTGGTTCTTACTGAATTCTCTAATAATCATCAGTTAACATCTTACTGATTATATAAGTGTTGACATGCTTAGGCCTAAGACTTATGATCAAGTACTAAAATCTACCGATAGATGTTATTTCACCAAATTTTATATTGCTAACTACAATTATATGATTCAACAAATATGTTTTACAAAACAATAGAGAATATTGACCTCGATTGATCTCACTCATTTGCAATTTAAGTAAAGCCATACTTATTACAGCTAACCCAAAATTAAGAGTAAAGCTGATCGCTGCTAATAAAATTCTTTCCGTTAATATTGTTAACAGAATTTTATTTATGATTCAGTTCGGTGTAAGTCCTATTACACTAGCTGACTTAAGTTGACCAAGATAGGTCAAACTTTTTAAAAATCTATAAGAGCATAAATAAGGTGCCCAACTTATTTATATTGCTATGAACCTCTATTAATTAATTGTAAATAACTTGTATCCATGTCTTCTGTAAATCTGCATCGTAATTTCAAAGATATATATTTGTACAATTAAATGGACCTTTATTCAAATAACATTATGCATAAATAATTAACTAATTATTACTTTAATTTATTAATATGAAAACGTTCACATAAAAAGAACTGCTTTTATGAGCATCTCCCCCTAATTCTAACATTAATTACATTCACACTAATATCATTATAATTACAAGACATTAGCAATATTTTACATTATGATTCTGATCATGAAAAGTTTCCAACCCAAATTTATGAAAAGAAAAGAGCTAGTAATATAATTAAAATATAAAAATATCTATTCCAGGGTTATCCACAAATTTTAATATTTTAAATAAATTTGATTCTGAGACTTGTGGCTTGGCCCATTGACAAATAAAAATTGGTAATGCTATAGACACGCACAAATTATACATAAACTATACACATAATGACATGACATGTATTTTAACCACCTATGTCTTTTCAAAGTAAGACTACACTATATATATGAGTGGTTATGTCATTTCAATGTATGTAAGTTTTATGTATAATTTGTGCATGTCTCTATCATTACTCAATAGAAATTATATTCCCTAGAACTCCTAATTAAACGAATATCTTAACACATCTATTTTTAAATGTTCATACGAGAAATTAGATACTTGTCCTGAAAGTACTTCTTGTTAGCGGTGGAGCATTAATTGCTGTGAGGGATTAAATGCCAAGGTAAAGAGAATAATTTCTCTTTTAAAGTTTACATGTAAATTCTTGAATTAATGGTCGAGATATCCATATAGTGCAAATATAAAGCCCGTGTACAGCTAAATGCAATCCATGTGCTTTGCGTGTAGTAAAAATGGGAAAAAGACAATTAATGTCTTGGCTGGCCAGCGAGTAGAAGAGCCAATGATGCACTATAAAAAGGTCTCTTCTCTTACTGTTGTAATCATCCGAGAAAGTGAGAGACACCAAGTGTTAAGAAAGAGAGAGTAAAATTGTGAGATTTTATTCTTTAAGAGTGAGAGAAAAATATAGTTTTTCTCTAGGTGTACTCGGGATCTGGGGTGTGAGTTGAGAGTGTTGAGTATTAACACTTGCAAAGGTTCATTTTTCTCCTAATAGTAAAAATCTGCAGCAACTCCGTGGACGTAGCCAATTTGGTGAACCACGCTAATTTTGTGTGTCATGTTTATTTTATTTCGGCATTATTTTTCATATTTATTTTAGTGCTTCCACTATTATGTGTTTATTTGGGAGGAAATTCCCTAACAACTAGTATCAGAGCTAAGGTTCGATTTTAGTGGGAACGATGGCCAGAGGTGAAGGATTAGGACCCGAAATTGACAAGTTTGACGGTATAGACTTCTCATATTAGAGATTATAGATCAATGATTATCTGCATAGTAAAAAATAGCATTAATCTCTATCAGGGAAGAAACCCGAGAAGATGGAGAATGACGACTGGGAACTCCTTGATCGACAGGTGTTAGGCATAATCTATTTGATGCTAACGAAGAACGTTACTCATAATGTGGCGGAGGCGAAAACTATAGCAGAGATGATGAGCATCCTGTCAGACATATATAAGAAACCGTCGACAAACAACAATGTAAATTTGATGAAGAAATTATTTTATTTAAAGATGGGATAAGGTGCTTCAATTGCAACGCATATCAATGAGTTCAACACAATCGTTTCTCAGTTGACGTCGATCGAAATTAATTTCGACGATGAAGTTCATGCTTTAATTCTTCTAGCGTCTCTACCAAACAGCTGGGAACCAATGAGAGCTACAATTAGCAATTCTGTTGACAAAGGAAAGCTACAATTCAATGATGTTAGAGGCCGAATTTTGGTGGAAGAAGTTCGTAGAAATGAATCGGTTGAAGGTGCATCATCGAGTTCTGCCATAAATCTCGAGAACAGGAGCAGAAGCAGCGAGAAGAATTCTAACCGGGGTCATGGCAGATTCAGGTCAAAGAATGGCAGAGACAAGTCTAGATCCGGAAGAAGACCAAAATGCTAGAATTATGGTAAGACTGGCCACATAAAAAAGAATTGTAGAGTACCAAGGAAAGATGATAGCAGAAACGATGCAAATGCCATGACTGGTGAGGTACAAGACGCTTTTCTATTATCTATAGATAATTCAATTGACTTTTAAGTTTTAGACTCTGGAGCTTCGTTTTATACTATTGCACACCGTGATGTATTGGAGAATTATGTCACTGGTAATTACGGAAAGGTTCTAGCCGATGGAGAACCTTTAAATATTGTTGGTTTGGGTGATATCTGTCTGAAGATGTCAAACAGATCGGTGTGGAAAATTCAGAAAGTAAGGCATGTACCTAGATTGATGCAGAACCTTATATCAGTGGGACAACTTGACGAGGAAGAACACAATGTGACCTTTACTGGTGGCTCTTGGAAAGTTAGCAAAGGAGCCATGGTTATTACTCGAGGAAACAAAACTGGAACTCTCTACATAACTTCTTGTTGCAGAGATACTTTGGCAATCGTCGATGCTGAAGTTAATTCAAGTCTATGGCATTATAGACTTGGGCACATGAACGAGAGGGAATGAAAGTGCTGCTATCAAAAGAAAAGCTACCAAAGCTTATGTCAGTTGAGCATAGTCTGTGTGAAAGCTATAAATTTAGCAAGCAGAAAAGGGTGAACTTTTCGAAAGGCAGAAAAGAATCGAAAGTAGTAAAATTAGAGCTGGTTCATACAGACCTGTAAGGGCCATCTCCTGTGACATCCCTTGGAGGCTCAAGATACTATGTGACATTCATTGAGGATTCGAGCAGAAAGGTATGGGTTTATTTTCTAAAAAATAAATCTGATATTTACGATACCTTCAAGAAGTAGAAAGCCATCGCTCTGAACAAAACTAATCTAAAAGTGAAATGCTTGTGATTTGATAATAGGGGAGAATATGATGATGATGATTTCAAGAAATATTGTGCCATTAATGGGATCAAGTTCGAGAAAATCATTCCAGGGAAACCTCAACAGAATGGTGTTACTGAAAGAATGAACAGAACCCTAAATGAACATGCAAGGAGCATGAGGTTGCATGCAGGGTTGCCAAAGACATTTTAGATCGATGCAGTTAACAGTGCTGTATATCTTATCAATAGAGGGCCATCAGTACCACTAGATTGCAGAATACCAGAGGAGGTCTGGAGTGATAAAGAGGTAAACATTTCTTTCTTAAAAGTGTTTAGTTGTCTATCTTATGTTTATATAGACTCTGCCAATAGAAGTAAACTTAATCGCAAGTCTAAAAAATGTTTCTTTATTGGCTATAGTGATGCTGAGTTTAGTTATCGTTTCTAGGATGACCAAAATCGGAAGATCATTAGAAGCGGGGATGTCAAGCGGGGATGTCATATTCAACGAGGAGATAATGTACAAGGACAGATTGGGCACCAGAGTTGATAATGTATATCCTGAAGTAAAAAAGGCTGGGGTAATACTATTGAATGATATCCCAGCAGATGAAATGAAGATTAATGATGGCGAGAAAGATCAAGAAGCTATAGTACCAGCAACAGACCCACAGATCCCAGTGGATGAACTCAGAAGACCTTCCAAAATAATTCGACCTCAGAGATATTCCCCAGCACTGCATTACATTCTGTTGACTGATAAAGGTGAGCCAGAGACTTATGAAGAAGCAGTGTAAAATGATGAGTCAACCAAGTGGGAGTTAGCCATGAAAGATGAGATGGTGACTAAAGAAAACTTACATCTAGAGCAATTAGATGTCAAGATGGCATTTCTTTATGGTGACCTGGAGGAAAAAATTTACGTGAAGCAGTCACAAGATTTTGAAGTACAAGGGAAGGAGAGAATGGTATGCAAACTTTAAAAGAGCCTGTATGGCCTGAAACATACTCCAGGACAGTGGTACAAGAAGTTCGATGCATTTATGAGTAACAATGATTACTTGCGGTACCAGGTGGATCTCTGCTGTTATGTGAAGAGGTTTGACAATTCTTATATTATTCTACTTCTGTAGGTAGATGATATGTTGATTGCTGGGGCTAATATGGAGGAAATTGATAAGCTCAAGAAAGAATTGTCAATAGAGTTTTCTATGAAGGATTTGGGAGCTGCAAAGTAAATCCTTGGGATGCGGATTTCTAGAGACATGGTGAATGAGAGTTTGAAGCTATCTTAGGAGGAATATATAAAGAAGGTGCTTAGTAGATTCAACATGGATAGTGCAAAGTCTGTAAGTATTCCTTTGGCTAGTCAGTTCAAACTAACCAAAGAGCAGTCACTCTCAATAGAACAGGAGCAAGCTCACATGGCTAAGGTACCTTATTCTTCTACTATTGATAGTCTTATGTATGCCATGGTGTGCACCAGATCAGATATAGCACATGCAGTGGCAGTTGTGAGCCGATACATGAGTAATCCAGGAAAACAGCACTGGGAAGCTGTGAAGTGGATTCTTAGGTATTTGAGAGGAACTACAGACAAAGCCTTATGCTTCAGAAAATCAACTTTTGGATTACAAAGCTATGTGGATGCTGATATGGTTGGTGATGTAGACGACAGGAAGAGTACTGTTGGATGTGTATTCATATTAGGTGGTACGGTAGTCAGCTGGGTCTCAAAGCTACAAAAGATTATCGCTCTATCTACTACTGAAGCAGAGTATGTTGCTGTAATAGAAGTAAACAAGGAGTTGATCTGGTTACAGAGCTTTTTAGAGGAACTGGGTCAAAATTATGGGAACAACAGTTCGCATTATAACAGTCAAAGTGCTATTCATCTGGCGAAAAACCCTATTTATCATGCTCGGACAAAGCATATACAAGTTGGATATCACTTCATACGCTCAGCTTTGGAAGATGGAGTCTTAGTGCTAGAGAGAAGCAAGAACCCAGCGGATATGTTAACGAAGATAGTGACTATTGATAACCTGAAGTTGTGTTCAGCTTTAGTTGGCATGCAAGCATGAAGAAGAGAGAGATGAACTGCTGCATTGATCGAGTGTGAAGACATAATTGAAATAAGTCTTCAAGTGGGAGATTGTTAGCGGTGGAGCATTAATTGCTGTGAGGCATTAAATGCGGCATTAAATGCCAAGGTAAAGAGAATAATTTCTCTTTTAAAGTTTACGTGTAAATCCTTGAATTAATGGTAGAGATATCCATATAGTGCAAATGTGTAAAGCCCGTGTATAGCTAAATGCAATCCGTGTGCTTTGCATGTAGTAAAAATGGGAAAAAGACAATTAATGTCTTGGTTGGCCAACGAGTAGAAGAGCCAATGATGCACTATAAAAGGGTCTCTTTTCTTACTATTGTAATCATCCCAGAAAGTGAGAGGCACCAAGTGTTAAGAAAGAGAGAGTAAAATTATGAGATTTTATCCTTTAAGAGTGAGAAAAATACAGTTTTTCTCTGGATGTATTCGGGTTCTGGGGTGTGAGTTGAGAGTATTGAGTGTAAACACTTGTAAAGGTTCTTTTTTCTCCCAAGAGTGAAATCTGCAGCAGCTCCATGGACGTAGCCAATTTGGTGAACCACGCTAATTTTGTGTGTCCTGTTTATTTTATTTCAGCATTATTTTTGACAATTATTTTATCGCTTCCACTATTGTGTATTTATTGGGGAGGACATTCCCTAACACTTCTCACAACCTAAAATCAAGGGCCATGACATAGAATTTGTTTAGTAAAAATCAGATCTTTGTTATTTTTGTTATTTTTTGTTTTTTATTATTTAGATGAAAAGAATGAGTATTAATTTCTTTTCGAAAATAGTAGATTTAAATCTTCAAATCATATACTTTATATCTAATATTAGCTTACAAAGATTATATTAAGTCCAGCAGTTTTATTACTTGGAAAAAATAATTAGCACTGATTGTGTGATTCAAAATAATCAGTCAAATTCACAAAGTCTAGACACTTTAGCAACCAAAGTCAACTTATTAAAAACCAAATAGTAGTCCGACTAGATTATCAGTTTTAAAATCGAGTCTTTGAGTAGCTTAAAATGGCTATATACATATAAAGTTCACAAAGCTACTAAAATTCCCCCACACATCAACTTAGTGATATAAACCAAGGAAAGAAGTTAAGTACCAGTTATACTATATCAAAAGAGATAATGGTTAAGAATTATAAAATCAAGGAAACACTTGAAATAACAAATTAATCTGACGAGGCGCGACCAAATGCCTAAAAGGACTGATAAAAATCGGGTGAGCATATAATGCTCAGTAGGATTCTAATTATCATTTTTCAAAAACTATTTGAAAAATACCTACATGGTTAATTATTTTGAAAACATTTCACAAAATATTTATATTAGTCCAAATTAATCACGGGTAATGAAACATAATCCAAAAATCCATCATTGAAAACTGTTGTCCGTATTTGGGTGTGAACTCGTTGGTTATAGGCTATTTCTAGAAGTCTACTATAATCAGATTTTTAGGAATTAGTTTTATTTTGTCACCTAAAATAAAAGGTTATCAATTTCATTCAGTTGATTCCCTATCTTTTTTGTTTTACTTTTCTGATTTAGCTGCTGATTTCCAGCAGAGTAGTTTTCTGCTTTTGGTTATTTAAGTTTGTAATATTTATTGAAAATAATGAGATGAATTAGAGAGTTTTTCCTCTTCCAATTTACACTTCATGGTATCAGAGCTTTAGAGCTCGATCATGAATTTCAAAACTGCCCTAGTTGGGGAGACTACAGTCCCCACAGAAGCTACCAGTGGAGTGACAGCATCAAAAGGTACTGCTCAACCAATTCCGGCAGTTTCTTCCTCCGATAACTCTCTTCAGATTATTATTCATAAATTGAATGGAAAAAATTACCTTGAGTGGTCTCAATCGGTGCGTTTGGTGATCGATGGAAAAGGAAAGCTAGGGTATTTGAATAGCGATCGGAGAACTCCATGGTTACTGCCTGGCTGATAAATTCCATGGAACCAGCTTTGGGAAAACCTTTTTTGTTCCTGCCGACAGCATGTGATGTTTGGGAAGCGATTCGATAAACTTATTCAGATCTAGAAAATCACTCCCAGTTATATGAACTAAATACCCAGATGTGGCAGATACAACAAGGTGATCGAGATGTCACCACCTATTATAACGAAATGATGATGCTTTGGCAGGAGTTGGACATGTTTGAAGAGGAAGAATGGGAGAGCATAAATGACAGCATTTGGTACAAGAAGAAAGTGGAGAAAAGTAGGGTGTTCATTTTTTTGGCTAGTCTGAATAAAGACCTTGATGAGGTCCAAGGAAGAATATTAGGGCGAAAACCCTTACCATCTAGTAGGGATGTCTTCTCTGAGGTGCGTAGAGAAGAAGCCCAAAGTCAAGTGACGTTAAAAAAATTAGAAGAACCAAAAGCAGACATGGATAGGCCTGCTCTTGTTGCTCATGGCTTTGATCAGGAAAGTGATAGGCGTGGAGGTAAACAAAGGCCCTGGTGTGATCATTACCGAAAACCTTGGCATACACAAGAGACTTGTTGGAAACTTCATGGAAAACCAACAAACTGGAAGAAAAAGCCAAGTAGTGATACACGGCCAATAGGAGATTCTCGCGCATTCCAAGTTAGCAACACAAGTTCAGAGCAGCAGTCATCCTCAGATCAACTCTCTTTCACTAAGGAACAGATAGAGCACCTATACAAAATGCTTCAATCCCAAACCATAGGAAATAGTGGTCCATCGTGTGCTATAGCACAGTCAGGTAACTTCTTCACTGTAGCCGTTGCTCATACCAATTGTAATAGCTCCTGGATATTAGATTTAGTGGCTACATATCATATGACTGGATCTTCGCAATTTTTTTCTTCATACGTACCATGTGTAGGAAATAAAAAAGTAAAAATAGCAGATGGTTCATTTGCAACTGTTGCTGGAAAAGGTACAATTCCCATTTCCTCTTTTCTAACTCTTAAAGATGTTCTTCACGTTCCTCATTTATCATATAATCTTTTGTCTGTCAGTAAATTAACTCGAGATTATAACTGTAGAGTTAATTTTTTGTCTTCCTTTTGTAAGATTCAGGATTTAACCTTGGAGAAGATGATTGGCAGTGCTAGACAGGAAGATGGCCTCTATCTTTCGAATAATGGATCAACCTTTGGAAGGCAAGACTGGCAAACTTGTTTCAATTTTATTTCTGTTTCTAGTGACAATGAGATTATGTTATGGGATTATCATTTACGATATGCAAATTTTCAATATTTAATGCATCTCTTTCCACAGTTATTTATGAATAAAAATCCTTTCTCCTTTCGGTGTGAATTTTGTGAACTTGCTAAACGTCGTCGTGCTATGTTTCCTTCTCACCCATACAAAAAATCAGAACCATTCACAATGATTCATAGTGATGTATGGGGTCCTTCGAGAGTGGCAACCCTTTCTGGGGTTCATCACATTTATTGATGATCATACTAGGATCATTTGGATTTTTCTCCTAAAAGACAAATATGATGCTGAAAATGTATTTAAAAATTTTTATACAATGATTCACACTCAATTTCGGACTCAGATTAAAAATTTTTCAAAGTGATGATGGGAAAGAATATTTTAACATTGTGCTAGGGAATTTTTTTGCTGAGAAAGGAATTGTACATCAAAGTTCTTGTAATAATACATCTCAGCAAAATGGGGTAGCTGAAAGAAAAAACAAACATCTCCTTGAAGTTGCTAGGGCTCTAAGTTTTACTACCAGGGTTCCCAAGTATCTTTGGGGAGAAGCAGTTTTAATAGCTACCTACTTAATCAATCGTATGCCTACGAGAGTTTTAAAATTTAAAACACCAACGAAAGCTTTCAATGAGTGTTTTCCCAGCTCTAGGCTACCAACATCTATTCCTTTAAAAGTATTTGGCAGTATTGCCTTTGTTCATAATCATGACCCTAAACGTACCAAACTTGATCCTAAGGCATACAAATGTATTTTTGTAGGGTATTCTACAAACTAAAGAGGCTATAAATGTTTTGACCCAATTCTACGAAAAATGTTTGTGTCAATGGATGTCACGTTTTTTGAGGGACAATCATACTATCATAATTCTCCTCTTTAGGGGGAGAGCAGTAGTGAAGATGTATTTTTAGATGGTTCTAATTTGAGTATTGAGTTTACTAATGATGATATTTTGCAGACACAATTATTTAACGAAAATAAAGAAGAAAACACAGATGAGTTAAATCCTGAAAATAATGAACAACCTTCGCTAATGCCATTTCAAAATCAAAATACTGAAACTGAAATAAATGAAAAATGATATAAAGGTCTTGTGTATTCAAAAGAGTATCAAGCTCAAAAGAAGAAGGGTACTGTCTTGAAGCATTCCCAAGAATCTGATCCGAGGTAAGATCATGATGTCAACAATGATCTGTCAGAGATTCCTGATGATAATCCTTCAGGTAATTCTGAGTCAAATTCTTCAAATCAACTTGATCTTCCCATTGCTCTTAGAAAAGGTGTTAGGGCTTGTACAAAATATCCTGTGTCTAATTTCGTTTCTTATAAAAATGTTTCACCTTCTTATTGTACTTTTATTTCACAAGTGCCTAGTGTTGTCATTCTCAATAATGTATAAGAAGCTTTAAAAGTCCCTGAATGGAAGGAAGCTATATCTGAGGAGATGAGAGCTCTAGAAAAAAAATGCTACTTGGGAGAAAGTGGAACTACCACATGGAACGACAGTTGTTGGCTGTAAATGGGTATTAACTATAAAGTACAACTCAGATGGATCCTTGGAGAGATACAAGGCTTGGTTAGTGGCTAAGGGTTTTACTCAAACTTATGGAGTGGACTATTCAGAAACTTTTTCTCCTGTCGCAAAGTTAAAAATCATCCGAGTAATCTTATCTGTAGCAGCCAATCTTGATTGGTCATAAAAACAGTTAGATGTGAAGAATGCTTTCCTGAATGGAGACTTGGAGGAAGAGGTTTATATGGCTCCACCACCTGGGTTCACTGAGAAGTTTGGATCTAAGTTGTGCAAATTAAAAAAATCACTATATGGCCTCAAACAGTCACCTCGAGCTTAGTTTGAGAGATTCACAAAATTTGTCAAGAGCCAAGGATATAGCCAAAGACAATCTGATCATACTCTTTTTACAAAATACTCTACCAAGGGGAAGATCTCAGTCTTGATTGTCTATATAGATGACATAATTCTGACAGGAGATGACGTTGAAGAAATGAGCAGACTGAAGAATGGTTTAGTGAAGGAGTTTGAGGTTAAAGATTTGGGACAGTTACGATACTTTCTTGGTATGGAAGTTGCAAGATCAAAGAAAGGTATTATAGTGTCACAATGGAAGTACATCTTAGATCTCTTAAAAGAAACGGGAATGAGTGGATGCAAACCATCTAACACTTCAGTTGAAGTCAATACTAAACTAGGAGAAGTGAAAGATGGGGTTCCATTTGATACAAGTAGGTATCAAAGGCTACTTGGGAGATTGATTTATTTATCTCATACTAGACTTGATATTGCTTTTGCTGTAAGCATGATTAGTCAGTTTATGCACTCTCTATATGAGGAACATCTAGAAGCTGTATATCGAATCCTGAGATATCTGAAAGGCACACCAGGAAAAGGACTTCTTTTTAAGAAAAATGAGAAGAGAGGAATTAAAGTATATAAAGATGCAGACTGAGCAGGTTCAATCACTGATGGAAGATCTACATCAGGTTATTGTATATTCTTATGGGACAATTTAGTCACACGGAGAAGTAAAAGCCAAAATGTAGTTGCCAAAAGTAGCACTGAAGCTGAGTATAGATCAATGGCTCAAGGATTTTGTGAAATACTTTGGCTAAAAAGAGTATTACAAGAACTCAAGAAACCAGTCATCCTTCTTATGAAAATGTATTGTGACAACAAGACAGGCATAAGTATTACTTACAATCCAGTTCTTCATGACAGAGATTGATAGACACTTTATTAAAGAAAAACTTGAAGAAGGGGTAATTTGTACTCCATTGTTCCGACTATACAACAAGTAGCAGATATTCTAACCAAGAGCCTATTAAGACAACCATTTGAATTTCAAGTTAGTAAGTTAGGCATGATTGATATCTTCGCACCAACTTAATAGGGAGTGTTGGCCGTATTTAGGTATGAGCCTGTTGGTTATAGGCTGTTTCTAGAAGTCTACTGTAATCAGATTTTTAGGAATTAGTTTTATTTTGTTACCTAAAATAAAGGGATATCAATTTTATTCAATTGATTCCCTATCTTCTTTGTTTTATTTTCCTGATTTAACTGCTGATTTTCAGCAGAGTAGTTTTCTGCTTTTGGTTATTTAAGTTTGTAATATTGATTGAAAATAATGAGATGAATTAGAGAGTTTTTCCTCTTCTAATTTACGCTTCAAAAACATTATAATGTACATATCGCAAATTAACTCAACTCATAAACTCTTATCCTCTTATCACGAACCAAAATAACTCGTACTATATATACTAAGTACTCTCTACTTGATTCTTATCCTAGAAAATTAGAGAACATGCATGTGCCTATACCTACCGAACTAACGGGCAACTGAGTCCTATATCTATAGAGTAGGGATAATTAGAGTACCCTGGACAGGTTTATAGGTTCTCATAGGGGTGAGGTAATGCCGCCTACTAAACCTGTGATGCCTAAGACAGAACTCATGTGTGATTCCTATGATATGTGTAATATTAACAATATATAAAGATTAGCCATGCAATACATAATTGATCTAAACATGCTTTGGTGTTCATTTTAAATCCCATTTTGGCTTACTGAAAATTTAACAACATAACAACTATGTTTCAACTAAACCGAAAATAATACCTGTATAAAAATGATATCCATGACACCTAGAGCAATTTAAAACATATCCAATATCCAATCTCATCAAAACATTTTTTTTTTGGGGTTCAATTCCACTGACCAAATCCATCATGATTCAATTTTTTGGTGGTCTTAAACATAGAACTTTAAATATTCTAAAGTTCCTCAATTTGTAAATTAAAACGAAATCAATCAAAGATGAGTAGTTGAACCCCAACCTATTTTGGAATTTGAAAAGACTCATGGAACATCAAAATTCCAAGTTGGCTGGAATTGAAATGGTGGATGATAGTGGTGCCACCATTATATGTAGTCTTTGACAAGTTTAGGGTGCTAGACCTTGGTGCTAGGCTAATAAGTGCTTATGTGTGTTAATTATTAGATCTATTCCACTATGTTATTTTGTTATTTTTTTTGTTATTTCTAGGTTGTTTATGTTGTTTTTATGTTTTCTAGGTGTTTTAGAGGAGAAGGAATGAAAAGGAGCTGAAATGGGGGAAAAAAAGGAGCTAAAATGATAAAACTAAGAAAATTCAACAAAAATAGCCAGCCGCAGTGCTGAACTACTGGCGTTGCATGCTAGCTTAGAAAAGACCTCTAGAATGTGGGTGCCGCAAGCCCAAATCCTAGCATGCGGCTCTAGCTCAGCTAGACTTAATTGACTTTGAGAGTTTTTAGGTTTCCGAACTCCAGAAGTGTGTGAAAACTTACAAAATACCACTGGCATTACTTCCACTATAAATAGGCAATTTAGGCCATACTTGGGAGACCTTCGACACATAGAAACATATTAAAACCCAAAGGAGGAGAGAATCAATTGGAGATAAAGAGCTTGAAGTCCAGGAGTTCTCCGCCACGATTGTCTGCTGTTTTTCTTTTCTTTCTCCTTCCTTTTTTCTTTTTTTTATTGTTTTAGCACAATGGTTTCATTGTTAAATTATTTGAACTTGCTAGGTTAGGTCCTATTTAGGTTAAAGGCAATTTTCAAGTCCTAGACATGATGTTGAATTTATTATTTTCCAAATTTTATATGTATGCATATCAATTACTCATTTGAAATTACTTATAATATTCTTCTATGCTTATGTGTTTATGATTCTTTTCTAATTATCTAGTTATACAACTAAATAATACTTAATAGATTTCTATATCTAGGCTAAAACCTGAGATCCATAATTGTCTAGGTTTTCTAATTCTTTGTAGCAAATTATAGTTAGCTGAATTATGCTAATCGATTGGTTAATTATGATGAAAAATATGCCTAGCTTAAAGATTCTAAGCTTGTGAGATGATTACCTAGATTAGTCGATTTTTCCCTACTTAGCATATTGATTAGATTAGACTAAGAGTATTTGAGGTTATTTAATTAATAAAATCTAGATAAAGAGCTTGTTCCGTAGGAATATGAAGGATTTAATTTTGTGGTTCAATGATACCAAATTTTGGCAATGTTGTCGGGGAATTGATTTTTAATTATTTTACTATTAGTTCTTTC
Organism: Trema orientale; assembly: GCA_002914845.1. Taxonomy (NCBI): domain Eukaryota; kingdom Viridiplantae; phylum Streptophyta; class Magnoliopsida; order Rosales; family Cannabaceae; genus Trema; species Trema orientale. The sequence goes on along the minus strand of JXTC01000378.1, from coordinate 123,732 downwards.
TTTTTATTTTTTTATTTGTTATTTAATTTTCTTTTCATTTTCAATTTTTCTTATTCTTTTTTTTATTTTAATTATTCGAGATATTTTAAGATGTATTATTGACAGGTACTCTTGAATTTTGCCCAACAAGACGTGGAGTTATTATTTAGGACTTGGTAGAGATAAAAGGAGTTGGTCGATCAATTTTCTTGTCATAGATTCTCCAAAGAGTCACGATGGTAAATTTTTCTCAATGTGCTATGTGTCGCAATGCAATGTTGGGTAGAAAACAGTGATAGTATCACATTTTTCAGTCAAAAATCTATAGATAAAGCTAATTGGATGTTGGAGAATATGGCTGAGTTTGACTATCACAGTTGGAATTGCTCAAACGACAGCCATAGTTGGAAGAGTAATTCAACTTTGATTGAGCCATTGGGTGTGCTGAGAGATCTTGAGATCGTGCTTATTACAAGTATGAAGATATTATTATGCCACGACCTTGTGAGAGATAGGATGGAGTTACACAACACGTGGAGGAACTAAGAATAGCCTCTCCAACTTTTGAGGAGTTGACAATGATTAGGGAAGCCTGTCGTAAGGAGATAAAGTTATGTTGGTATGAAGATTGTGATGATCATGGTGATGATCACCATGACGAAAAAGAAGCACATAAACTATTAGAGGATAAAAAAGCCACTATCACCACTGATATGAGCTCATCAATGTTGGTATAATCATATAGACCACTAACAGATCCGTATCTCCCTCCCATGCCATCATCACATTACTTTGTCATCCATGAGCTTGAACTGAAAATTATGTATTTCTATCAAAAATCATTCCAAGTGGAGTCCCGCTGGAGCAATGGGTCAAAATACTTTCAATCTTACCAAGCTTGAGAGCATTCATAACCAAGACTCATATATAGTGTTGTTTGATACATATTATGGGAGAAAGATGCGGTTTGAAGCGCGTCAATGTCGGGCTGGGGCCACGAAATGAGACACTGATCGGGAGGTATTCCAATGAATGTAGGGAGAAGATGCGGAGCATGCCAAAAACTAGATTTGAATTTTCTTACTCTTACTGTTTCTCTTTCCAGTTTCTTTTAATTTATTTTAATTAGTTTTATTTTATTATTTTATTCTCTTCTACATTTAATTCCTGTATTAGAGATTTTAGTACTACAATTGAGGACAATATAGGGTTTAAGTGTGTGTATGTATGTGTGTGCATGCTATAAGTCTTTCCTTCATTTTTAGTTGTGTTTTTGAGTCTTAGAATACCTTCCAAATTCTGTGATGAAAATTGAGCATTTCTGTTATGATTTTGATTGATTATGAGTATTATTTAGAATCTTGATGTTATTTTTGAATTAATATGCTTTGGTAATGATTAGACAAAATTTTATGCACAGTAGCCATGGTATGTGGTCCAGAGTAGAACATACTAGATAACTTAATTTTTTTAGCTTCACCTTGAATATTGTCTAGGTCTTTATGAGTTAGAACTAATGTTAGAACTTTTCTAGAGGTCTTTTGAGGTGAATAACTAATCGAGTATTACCTGAAAAATGATTAAAGCATTAGGTTTTCAACATTATAGCCAGATAAGCTAGTTCCTTAATTAATGTTTAAGGACATTCCCCTTGTTAGCCAATTTGAGCGTACATATAGATCTTTTCATTTAGTTAACCACATTATCTTACCTAGCTTCAAAGATAGTTTTATCCTACCCCTGCTACTATGATTGAATAGAGTAAGAGGCACTAAGAGGAGCTTGAAAGAAATTAGATTAGGATCAAAGGATACGTATATGGGAGAATTTAGACTCATAAGTGGAAGTACAGGAGAGAATGTGGAGAGTCATTCAATATACGAAAAAATTTTGAATAGAAAGAGATAAAAAGAAAAAAAAAAGAAGACGTATGAAAAAAAAGAAAATAAATAAATAACCGTTTTAATTATGAATAATTTATCTTAGATGTTGCAAGGTTGTTCAGAATGAAGTATAGGCCTAACAAAATGAAATCTAGCCTCTGTTTTTATGGGTTAAGAGAAGTATTTCTTGAAAATTTAATGATGTCTCTATCTCCATGAAATGTTTAGAACCTTTGCTTCATCCTTTTCTTTTATTCGTCAACCAGTACCTAGTGGCTCTATTACAACCTATGCAAAAGACTTTTTGATTTCAGGAGATACCTTTGGTGTAGTGGAGAACTAAATGGAGAGCTTATGATGTTGGTTCTATTTGTAGGAACGTAGTTATATCCTTTGTGAAATCTATGAGGATAACTTTTTGAAGCATGTACAGTATAATCACCGTTAATATGGCTTGAGTATGATTGTTTGATGAGTGTATTAGCATTTGTTGGGGGGGGTGTGTGAGAGAGAGAGAGAGAGAGAGATCTGATGGGTTTTCGGTGTTATTTAATCTATTTATTATTATATTATAAAAGACCATATATATATATCTATATGTATAAATGTGTTTCAATAAAGGAGTTTCAACTAAGAGCAATGCTAAGAGACATTATATGGAATTAATACCACATGATGTGTCAGTTTGTCACAAGCTGAGTATAGTTACACTTCAGGAAGGACCCACATGGAACTCAGTTTACTGATTATAATCAACTAATAACAGAGTTTTATTTCATGTGGTGTTGGACACCAATGATGCTCTAAAGTATTGCTCTTCAACTAAAGTAATCTACATGACAACATGGCAACCAATTAGCAGCAATAAAAAAGAATCTTTGACTCATAAGTTTTTAGAATTATAAAATAGACTTAATAATTAATGAAATTGTAGTCACATCAAGACATTTTATAAATTCTCTTAGTTTAGTCCTTTTTCAAATAAGCATTATTTCTTAAAAGGTCCCATCTTTTGTAGAAATTCTTCTCTCACCACAAACTAATTAATCACAAAATAAATTCATAATTAAAAAAACATACGAGGTTAGTTTACGGTACGGGTTAACCTAGTTGGCATATGCTTGTGGGATTTTTTTTGGGATAACTGGCACAAATGATCCTTGAGCGATCCAAGTTATGGCAAATTAGCCCTCAAAATTTCAATTGTAGCAATTAAGCCCCTAAATTATCTTATTTGAAGCAATTAGGTCCCTCGACTAATCTAAATTGTAACTTCTTACTAAATTTATGAGCAATGAAGAGCAAGTGGTAGTATCTAAAAGTGTATTTGAAAGGTAATTTTAGAATTTAAATCATAAAAATAAACAATCACAGAAAATTTTTATCTAAATTTGTAGCTTTAAGAACCCTAAAAAATGTAAATAGTACGTCTTCTATTCTTTCTGAATCCTTTTGCTCAGTTTATTTTTGTTTTAAATGCACTTTTCAGATGGTACAATGTGCTTCTCATATGTGTTTGTGGTCAGAAATTCAACAACAAATTGTAATTTAAATAGTCCAGTAACCAAATCGCTTCAAACTGGATAATTTTGGGGCTTAAATATTGTCATGATTAGAATTTTGGGGACCATATTAGCACAAGTCAGATAGATCAAGGACCATTTGTGACATGGACTTTTTTTTTTTTTTTTTTTTTTAGTCTGTTCACCAAAGTAGGGTTCACAAAAATAAAAAACCGTAAAAGACAGAGGAAGTCTACTAGTTACCATTTTCAAGTTTAGATGAATGGCACTAAAGGTTCCTCACTGCGGACGCATTCTTTAATGCCTCGTTTGGTATGCAGGATAGGATAGGATTAGAATGGACTATTTTAAAAGATTGGATTGGATTGGATTGGATTGGATGGAATGGAATAGGATTATAGTCTAATCCTATCCTATGTTTGGTGTACTACTTTTTGTAAGGATGGGATTAACATGCATGTTTCATATTTTTAAATAAATAACTAATTTCAAGGTTTAAATAATTTGGAAAAATACCAATTTTAAAAATTAATTTAAAAAAATACAATTTTTAAAAATGAATTTAGAAAAATACAACTTTAAAACTTTATTTTGGAAATAAATTAATTAAAATTATCTTTTATTTTTATAAATAATTTAAATTTTTTTTTTAAATTATAAAGTCATTCTTATTAATTATATGTTCTTTTCTAACAGAAATTTTGCTGAACTCATAGAAGTAAATTGCTAAGAAAATGGGAATATATATAAAATAAAAGCTAAGCTATTTTATGGTAACTTAATTGTATAAGTTTAGCCTGATTGGTTAAATAAAAAATGACAAGAAAAAAAGGAAAAAGACAATTAGTAATAAAATGAAACAACAAAAAAATAAAGTTAGACATATAAAAACATAATACTAATCATATTATATCCTCCATACATATTTAATTATCTTCACTAGTCATCATCCAAAGTAATATAAAATGATACTAAAAAGAAATACTAGATTCTTTAATTTATTTCTTCCTCAAGAGCGACATAACAAACTCAACTTTTTTCTCATCAGATAGGGAATTAAAGATACTAACAGTCCATGGTTTTGCAACAATGATGTCCAACGCATCAATACAAACTTCTACAGGTATCTCCAGCCTCGTGAGCTCCTCCCACGTGAAGTTATGTTGATCATGTTCCTTTTTCCTTCCACTCTCAACTATAACCTCAACTATCTTCTCCACTTGCTCATTTGATTTTTCCATCATCTTGTCAAATGATTCAGCAAGTTTTCCCAATCCTTCGCTTATATTATCAGATGGTTTTTTCCTTTTTCGGCGAGATGATAATGTAGAATTAGTACTTGATGTTTGGTTGAGAGACTCTTCTTCATCTCCCATATCGTCAATGACATGATTTCAATTGATGTCCTCAGGCATATCAGCTGGAGTTTTAGCTCCTTGTCCATTTGCACGATCTGTTCCATAGATGTTCATCAATTTTTCATATAGTGGAAAGGGTCTTCCTTCCATCCTTCTGCTTATTTGTGGTGCTATAACAAGAATAAAACAAATGTAAGTTTTAATATAAAACATTTAACTCTAAAAATTAACTAATAAATTAATATATCAAATCTGAACATATGATTGCCATACTTCTTCACTATCAATCTCCACGCACTTTTTCACATCATTCCATCCAAACCCACTCTTACTAAGCATGTCATACACTATGCTATATTGTTTTCTCAATACTTTCATTTTTGAGTCTATGTGAGGATTAGCCTTTATTCCACAAATAAGGAAGATATTAGTTAAATCCTTCTCTATGATGAAATTTGTGCTAGGTTTGAAGCTTCCATTATCACAATGATAACCTTTTATCACTAGATCTTCAAGAATAGTCGCAAACGCATCTTCTTCCTACTTGGTCCATATACGTCTACTCGCCCTTTTTAGTCGCTCAACATTCTGACTATTATCTCCAACTTCCATTTCTAAACAATAACATATTTTGCATATTATAACCAAAAGAGCATGAAAAAAAGATAAAAGAGATGAAATAGTCCTTTAATACGTCAAATATTATCACAAAAAAATAAAAAGAGTACTAAAATAGCCAAATACAAATATTTTTCTTTGGAAAATTAAATTCTAGTAAAGAAATGATTCACTCAAGTAAAAGTTTTAATTAAATTTCCATGCCTAATGACCCGCTCTAGTTGCTCTCCATTCATCATACATTTGTGTTGCTAAGTTATCTCTCCATACAGCACACTCATTTGATGATTCAATGGATCCAATAATTTCTTATTCTTGCAAGTTTTGATCATTTTGCTAGCCATTATGTTGCTGACTTTGTTGCTGATTTTCTATGATTTCTAACTCGTGCAAAACTGGATCAGATGACATTTCTCTCCTAATGAGATTGTGTATTAAACAACATGCAGTGATTATCCGAAATTGAGTCTTTACTGGATAAAAACATGGACTCCTTTGTATAGATCTTCAATAACCCAAAACAACGTTCTATGACAATTCTTGCCGATGCATGCTTCATGTTAAAATATTCCTGGTGGCTTATTGGGGCATCACTCTGTGTCCATGCTGACAAATGATATCGTGTCCCCCTATAAGGTGCAAGAAATCCTTCACCATTTATGTACCCACCATCCACAAGATAATAATACCCTAACATAAAAAGAAAAATAATAAAGTAAAAGGTCCTCTTAGTTTTCAATTGTTATAACTTGACTAAAAAAAGACTCCAAATTACTCACTTACTGGTAGGCACTCTTAACCCATTTGGCCTAGTTAATGCATCTTTATGAACTCGAGAGTCAGATGCAGATCCTTCCCAACTTGGGAACATAAATATAAACCTCATATCTCGATCACAAACACCTAAGACATTTGTTGCAATTTCACCTTTCCTTGTTCGATATCTTAGCTTGTCAACACTTGGTACATGCACCTTAATATATGTTCCATCTAAGGCTCCCAAACAATTCTATCCAAATAATAAGCAATATCAAGTCAATTTCAATATTTCATGTCAAAAATTTCCATTTATGTGACACTTAACGTCAACCTGTAGACATACCTTAAAACACCTCCATCTTCCATCAGTACAATTTTCGGGTATAGGAGCTGGCATTTGGAGTAAGTTACCTTGTAACCTCAAGACTCCATTTAGAACAGAATTGAAATGCCTACTAATAGTCTTCCCTGATCGCATAAACCTATTGTGGATTGTCCTATTCTTCATGTGATGAGCAAGCACATGTAAAAACATACAAACTTGCTCCTCTACACTAACTGAACCATTATTTTTCAATCTTCCCTCAACACGAAGTAATTCACATAACAGACTAAATGTTCTCCTATCCATTCGAAGTTGATTCATACATTCTATGTCATTATGACCTATCATGCTGTTCAACACACTCAAACGACTCTCATGTCTAACAAGTGTATGATTTTTGAGAATATATTTTTCGTAATGTTTATAAAGCATAACATAGACATTTACTAAAATCATGATACACATGATAATTCTTCTATAGTGCAGCTGCCTTGCATATAGGTATATCAATATAATCTGCCTCTCATCCATATCTATTCACCAAATTGGAAACAAAAATAAACACAATAAGCTTAGAAGTATAATATTACTGCATGAAAAGATTAAAAACTTAGTTAACAGAATATTCAACAAAAAAGGCAAAATGTGTTAGTATGTTTCCTTCTTCTTTCTTGGCCTTTTGGAAGTCCTTTCACCCCTAACTTCTATCAACCACTAATTCAAGATTGCATTACTGAGGGACTTAACAACTAAATTGAAAATTGCATTTCGGATTGTCCTGCTTCTTGAAACATGGAATTTGACAAATTGATTACAAATTTAAGAAGAGACAGCAAACAGTGACAAAACCATTCAACCAAAACAGATCAAATAAGGAAAAAAGGAGATGTAATGGTTGTTAGCATTTAAGATGGTCTACTTTCAACAAAATGAGTGCACAAAGTACAAGTGCAAAGCTTAACCACTTTCATATTGTTCGGCTGATTATTCAACCCCCAAAAAGATCCTGAATCAATACCAACACTATACTAGTAGTACTTCAGTGCAATTAAGACTTGTTTGAAGAGAAAGTGCTTTGTACAGAAATAACCACTTACTTTATTACATACACTAGACAGAACTTCCCAGTTTCAGCACTAAAAAGTTAAAAAGCAGCAAAGTAGAAGCATACAATGAATCTTTGTTTTATTCCTTTTTTTTTCTTCCTTATCCTTATCTGATCTCTTTTTTGGCTCTTGAATATTGAAACTCCTACCTAGGAAAAAGTATATGAGCATATCTCTTTCTCTGGCCTTTGAACATGCGAATATAGGCCATTATATAGCTAAACTGACACTACCAATTCACTTAGGACAGCAACATGGACGGTTTCTATAGGATCATCCCAAATCTCAGAAAAGGAAAATTTCCTATGCAGATTAGTGATTCTTTACATGTCATTTATATATTAGTGATTCTTGGCTTTGAACAAGTTATATGTATAACTTACACTATGAATTAAACAAAAATAAACATATTTTAAAAATAAACATATCAAAATATGCTAACAAAAAAGTGTCACAACACGAGAACAGATAATAGATATTTCAATTACTAGTTAACAGAGTATAGCGTTAATTATTTTAATTAGGATAATTGTTGAGTTCTATTTATTTATGATTTTAGTTGATATTTTCTAGTAACCTAGATTAATTAGGACTGGTCATTTCCTAACTAAATAGTCCAATTATGTTGATCATTTGAGGACTTGATTAATAAAATTAGAAACTATTCAGACTTGACAATTAGCAATTTAGCACCTACCCTCGTAGAAGTAGAACCATAAAACTATTTAATCTTTAGCCCTTCAAAAAATTATTATTCTACTTCTTAAAAATTGCATGCTTATTGTATGTTAAGGATATCAATTACTGAAATATTTTTTATTCTAAATTATAACCAGTGAAAATAATAATAATAATAATAATAATAATAATAATAATAATAATAATAATAATAAAAATAACGTTAAAATTAAGTAGTTTTACTGTCAGCTGGAACTAGGTACTTAAATTTTTTATTCTACTGGCAATAACTCTCTCATGCACACTTGATAGTGATTAACTATATTATTGATTAATATAGTATGTTATAGACCTTATGGATTATGATTTTGTTACTCAAGAATAGAAGTCATTTCCAAATGTGATGGTAGAAGAGCTTGTTCAACAAAGCTCATATTTCAAATATACTTGGATAGAGAATGACACTAGCCAACAAGCTGTTAAGCTAATAAGCTCTACGTAAAAGCTAAACAAATGAAGAATAAAAAGCAGCTATTTAACTGGCAAATATCAAAATATGCCAACAAAAAAATGTCACAACATGAGCACAGATAATAGATGTTCCAATTACTAGTTAACAAAGTATATCAAACAAAAAAAGCTCCAGCTACTAGCTATGCAATTTTGAATTCCTCTCCATCTTCCATAAGAGGATTCAATCTCTATCCAATATATTTTGAACATGGGTTTCCATGACAATTTCTCTTGTAAGCTCCCCATTTGTGTATTGAGAAAATTGGGATGTCTCGAACAAAAACTAAGGACCTGATATTGCTTTTAAAGCTTTGATTTGAGTATTATTGATCTTATAAAGCCCCAATTATTGAAGTGGTCCTCTAGATTACAGAATTGGTCAGCTCAAAGTGGTAGCCTCCTAAGTAATGTATTTAAGCGTACTAATGACATAGATTATGTGTGTTTGTAGTTGTATGGAAATACTATCTTTCTAAGACCCATGGCTCAGTCAACATCAGTATTCGCCTACCTGGTATTAGTCAAGCTAAGGATATTGTGCAGTTTATGTTAGAGAAAGCCAAAAGAAAACGTTTTTGATATATTCCAATATCATGTTTAAACCAGCTTATAAAACAGTGACACTATTTCTTGTCTAGGATTATCACAAAATTCAGTGACATAATCAAACAACAACATATAGCATACAAAGAATCATAAAGCTACTACTTAAAGAAGCACATCAAGATGTAAAACTTAAAAGGGAGCACAAATTTAATGCAGAATTATTGGTTATTTCCCTCAAAAAGTACCTAGACAAAGTCTTAGGCATAAAAAACCAGATTACTAGTGAAAGACATATGGTTCTTTAGACAAGAAAGAGAACATTTACATGCGGTACATGTCCAAATCAACAGAAAAAGCTAAAGCTAGAGATCGTTTAAGAAATCAACTTAGAAACCCATAAATAAACAAGACAAACCACCATACTAACACATTAATTAAAGTCTAACT
>JXTC01000378.1:91768-113989 GCA_002914845.1 Trema orientale | reverse complement strand
ATTATATTCAACCAAATGTAGTAAACATAACAATAAATACCCATGAACCAAAAAAAGTGAAATGGCAGGAGATATGATATACCCAAAATTAAGAACTGAAATAGTAAAAGATCCAAAATAGGGATAAGGACAATAAGAAAACCAACGACATCCATAAACACACTTATGAAGACCACTTTCCCTTCAACAAATATGGTATACGAGGACCACTTTCCCTTCTTCAACAAATATTACTATGATCTCAGACTCTGTATATATATATATGACTCATCCACTTAGATTCTATACCAATATATGAACCCAATGACAAATCAATATGGAAAAAGAAAAAGAACAAAGAACAAAGCGAACAAAGTAATAGGGAAAGGTGAGAAACTAGCGATAATGTACAGGATTAGAAAGAACAATAAATAAATAAATGAAAAAAGACAGAAAGAAGAGAAAGACCTTTGCAATGGAATCTGATACACTATGAAGAAGCAAGCTACAGAGCTTTTAAGAAGAATGCATAGAAATCGATGAGGAACTGGTTTAATAAGCTGTATAAAGGAAGTAAAGGTGAGCAATGAGAAGCTTTGATAGTAGAGCTTCAATGGCAGAAGAGAGGGAAAGAGAAATACCTGAAACTTTAAAAGCTAAGCCTTCGAGCTTCAATGGCGCCAAGTAGAGACGGAGGAGAGAGGGAAGAAGAACGAGTGAGCGATCAAGAGGGATGGAGAGGCGTGAAAACCCTAATCCTTCCCAATCCCAAATTCTGGAAGGGATAAAATTATCCCCTTTTATGGGGATTAATTTTGGACCAGATTATTTTATTCCAGGCCTGTGTGCTCTTATTTCAGTTCCAAACACGAGACTATTTTTTATCCTATCCAATCCTGTTGTAATCTGGCATTCCAAACATGCCCTAAAATGATTGAATACCCAGGTCAACCACCAGCTGTGCCGGGTAGCACCGCCCCTCACCGAATTGGCACAGGAATCTTCTTCAGTCCTAACTGCCATAGCCATTGTTTGTTCTTGAAATATTATGGGTGTGAGGAAGCAAAAGTTTGATGATGATGATGGTGTGGTGAATAAAGTCGTGCAAGTGGGATTTATTTGTGTCCACCTGCGTGATGGCCACCACCTGCTCGACAAAAGTCTCAGTATAGTTTCAAGAACTTATGGCTGTGTTTTAGTGGTGGAGCTATGATTTCTGGGTTTGTTGCCTTGGCTGCATCTTTTATGTGAATCGTTGGTGCTCGAGCTAGTTGTGGTGGGTATTTAGCCATGCTTTCAAGCAAGGTCGATGAAATTTTACGCCACTGTGACCTATTTTCTTTTCATAAAAAGTATGATAAGAATTCATTTTCAGGTAGTGTGATTGAGACTACGAGTAATTCTTCAAAGCTCTGAAATCCTAGTATTTCTTTTGCCCAGGTTGTAGGGAATTTCAATGCTAATTCTTCGAATGGTGGTTCTAAGATGTTGAATGGCATTATAGATGGTTCAAAGTCTCCTTTGCTTGATCATTCTAATGATGTTACTACAGCCTCCTAGCTTACTTTCAAAGACAACTACGTGGGTGTTAGGGTCAATGAAAAAGTGTTAAGAGACAGGTTAAACTTATGTCAATTCTCTCTAATTAGACGTGTTTTTCTGTCTAGGGGAGATCCTCCATGGAAGCTGGTTAATCTCTATATGAAGCTCCAATCTTTATGGAATTTGCATCCTCATGGAGGTTGATTTCTCTTTGGATCTTGCTGAACTCGGAGGAATAAAAGACCATATTTGGTCTTTTAGTTCGTTGAATCTTAAGCCTGGAGTTCTTATGTTGCAGCCTTGGCATCCCAACTTCAATCCCAACATGCAACATTCTACAAATGCTCAAGTTGGGGTTGGATTTCATGAATTACCATGAGTTTATTGGGATAAGCTTATTCTTTTTTATTTGGCTCATGGAGTGGATGTGTCCATTAGATTTGATGAGATGACCTTAAAAGGTGATTTTGGCCACTTTACAAGGATTCTTATAGATATTGATTTGTCACAGCCTTTTTCAGATTCGTTTATGTCTGAGGTAAGGGAGGATTGTTTGTTTATTCCTTTATCTACGAGAATTTATCGGCCCTTTACTTGTTAGGCAATACTATTGGACATGCCACTAATGGTTGTAAATGTGGGGTTAAGGCCTCAACAGAAGCTAAGGATAAGGGTATTTTTAAAGAGCGTGGTCGTTCACATTCATGTAAAAAGATTTATAGACTGATCACTACTAATTCACCAGTAAAGACTACTGTTGTGCCTATTCAGAATGCCTTTTCGGTTTTGAGAAAGGATTTTGGTGCGGAAGGGAAGGTTGATGAAGTTAAGGATGGCATGGGGAATAAGAATCTTTAGGCTGACGAAGTCCTTGGTGATGATCATGTTGATCTGCCTGTTGCTGGTCAAACATTTCGTCTATATTCTCCTGGTAATCTTTCTATTAAGACAGAGAATTTGGATCTAAAGTTGGTTTTTAGTAAAAAGGATAGAGATGATAACAGTGTTAATATTGCAATTGATCCTATTAGTAAAAAAGATAGGAATGTCTCTATTCAGGATGTGTCTGAGGATCCTAGTACGACTGGAGCTACTTCTAGAAGGACAAGATCATTAACTTCAATATTACCCCCTCAGGTTGCTCAACGACTTATTTCTAAATGAAGGTAATTTTCTAGAATTGTAGAGGTATTTCCAACAAGAATACCTAAGTTGCTCTTAGAAACTTTTGTTTTCGTTATAGACTTGATATAGTGTGTTTGGCTGAGTTACTTTGTTCTTTTGATGCTATTTCGGATTCATTTTGGGTTGGTCTTGGTTTGACTTTGGTTTGCACTAATGAGGTGGACACTCCAACTATTTGGATTTTTTCTTCAATTAGACTTCAAATGCCGATTGTCTTTTGTAACCACACTCAGCATGTTTCTCTTGATGTTGTGGTGGGTTTGATAACGATTCGGTACTCCTTTGTCTACAGTGCTTCATCTTATTCTTCTAGGAGGGATTCATGGAGTTCTCTTTTGGACATGGCCACTCCTTTTTGGTGTGTTATGGATGATTTTAATGCTGTATTGGGCTCTCATAAGACTACTGGTATTACCTCCTTTACTTCTTATTTTCAATCTACTAGTTTCTTGGCTACCTCCTCATTAGTTGATTTGGATACTAGAGGGGCCTTTTACACTGGAGTTGATAACGGAGTGAGAGGTCTTGTTCTCTCCCGTTTGGACAGGGCCTTGTGTTCTACTGGGTTTGTCGATCTTTGGTCTTATCTATCTTGTAGTACTTTGTATCAGCCTTATTCTGACCATTATCCTCTCCTTCTATTGGAGAGGGATTTGGGATCTTCTCGTCCTCATCCCTTTCGTTTCCAGAATGTTTAGGTTGAGGACCCCACTTTTTTTGACTTGGTTTCTGTTGTTTGGTCTTCTCCTGTTTCTGGTTGTCCTGCTTCTCGCCTCTTGAAGAAACTAAAGCTTCTCAAGACTTTTCTTTATACTTGGAATTGGGAGATCTTTGGAGATTTGTCTTTTAGAGTTAACAGAGCTATTGATAAGGTTACAAAGATCCAGAATAGGTTGCAGGCTAATGGCTATTTTGAGGAGGTTTTTCAAGAAGAGGCAGATGGTTTGGCTGTCCATAATAATGCCTTAACCTTAAAATATTCTTTCATGAGAAACAAGTGTCGAATTACATGGCTAGAAGGAGAGGATCGAAATACTTCCTTTTATCATGCGACTCTTAAAAGGTGTAAAGCCAATAGGTCTTTTTCATCTTTGGTGATTGATGAGGAGGTCGTGACTGATCCAGTTCGTATTGCTGCTCATGCTATTGATTATTACACATCTCTGTTCTCTGAGCCGTCTCATTATTCAGGTGATTTTTCTATTATTCGTGAATATGTTTCGTGTCTGCTTTGTTGCGCCTTCTGCTTGAGCAAGAAATTCGAAATACAGTTTTTTATATGGATCCTTCTAATACAGCAAGACCGGATGGATATACTGGGAAATTTTTTCGCTCTTGTTGGTCTATTGTAGGCAACATTTTTGTTTTAGTAGTTCAGGAGTTCTTTCGCACCAGTAAGAAGTTCACTGGCGTTAACTCAAATTTCATGGTTCTTATTCCAAAGGTCAATGAGGCAAATAAAATGGAGCAGTTTCGGCCTATAGTTTTAGAAATTTTCTTTTTCAAAGTTATCACTAAAATCCTTGCTACTAGACTGGGTCCTATTAGTTCTCAAATTATCTCTTCGAATCAGTTTGCTTTTGTCCAAGGTAGAAAAATGGGCAATTGTATAATGGGAGCTCAGAATGTTACAACTCTTGGGGTAATTCGGCTTTTGGTGGTCATGTTGCTTTAAAGATTGACATTTACAAGGCTTTTGACTCTATTAGTTGGTTTTTTGTTCTGGAGATTTTTCGGTCCTTTGGCTTTTGAACTACCTTCAGTGATTTGGTTTCAGCTATTTTTAGTTCAGCTCGCATTTCAGTGCTTCTTGATGGGATTTCTCATGGATTTTTCCCTTGTTCTCGAGGAGTCGGGTAAGGTGATCCTCTTTTTCCTTTACTCTTTTGCCTAGCTGATGACTTTTTGAGTCGTTACTTGGCCCATTTATTCAGTTCAAGAGCTATTAATTCTATCTCGTTACCTTGAGGTAAGAGTGCTTTGACTCATTTTTTGAATGCGGATGATGTATTTATTTTCTGTAGAGCTTCCCCTAAGAATATGAGAGCTATTCACTAGGCCTTTGAGTTGTATGGGTCTCTTTTAGAACTGCTGGTTAATTAGGAGAAGTCATATATCTACTTTGGTAAAGGTATTTCCTCTTCCAGAATTAGGGATTTGCTCTCTATTTGTGGTATGAAGAAAGGTGGAGAGTCATTGCAATACTTGGGCATTCCTTTGTTTGTGGGTGTTCCTTGACAATGATGGTTGATTCATTGGATGGCTAGTTTGTTAGCTAAATTTCGTTGTTTGATAGGTTTATCCCTTTCTTTGACTGGCAAAGTAGCTTTAGTAAGTTCTGTGATTTATAGATCACTTCTTCATTCATTTCAGATTTATAAATAGTCAAGTTCTTTGTAATAAAAAATGACGAAAGCAATCCGTAATTTTATTTGGTCAGGTTCTACGTTACCAAAGAAGCATGTTCAAGTTTCTTAGAAGAAATGTTGTCGTCCTAAAAAGGAAGACAGTTTAGGACTTCGTGACTTATCTTTGCTTAACAAAGCCCTCCTTCAAAAGTTTGCTTGAAGAATATTGACTGTTGATTCTAATTTATTCATCTATCTCTGTACTCGCTTCTTTAGAGAAAATGGTGATTTTTGGTATCAGATTAAATCATTTATTTAGACTAGACTTCTTCCTTTGTGTAAGGATTTACGAAAAGAAACTTATTTGTTGGTTGGTAGGCATTCCAAGGTCAAGTTCTAGACTGATAATTGGCTGGGTTCCCCATTGATTGACTTAATTTCTTCTCCCATGGTTCTCGATCCTCCTTTGGAGAGTGTAGTGGGTGATTTTCTGATAAACTCGGGTTGGTCTCTCCCTTATGCTTTTAAAGATTGTTTTTCAGCCATTACAGCTATAATTGAGTCATTTGTGTGTTTAGATGGTTAGGATACCTTATTTTGGATGAGTCCTTTGAAATGGTTTGGTTACCTGTTCCAATGCCTATGTCTCGATTTCTGGCTCTGAGGATGTTTGCTCCTGGGAAAATTAGATTTGGTCTCCTTTTATTCCTCCTTCGAAGTTGATTTTACTTTGGAGAACTCTTCATGATCGATTTTCTACTGTGGCTTCTTCGATGAGATAGGGTTTTAATCTCCCGTATTGTTATTACTTTTGTCGCTCTTCCATAGAGAATTTGTCATATTTGTTCCTCTTTTGTCCTTTTGCCTAGTGGCTTTGGTCAGTCTTGTCATCCATCTTCCATACTCCTATTTTTCTAGAGGGCACTGTGGTAGATCTTTGGGATAAAGTTCAGTATTATTCTTTGAGTCAACAACTTTTTTCTTTCTAGAAAGTTGGTCTGACTTCTATTTTTTGGATTATTTAACATTTTCAGATTTTAGCTCTTTTTGAGGATAAGAAGCCTTCCATTACGTCTGCACTATTGCTCTTATAGTATTTTATTAGAGAAGTTGAGTCTCTGGTTTCATGTAATATGTTTAATTCTATGACAGAGCTTATGATTTTGAGTGAGCTTCATGTCAGGGGTAGGCCCGGAAGGCACCTAACATTATTGAAGTTGTCTGGATGCCTCATCCTCATTCCTGGATTAAGGTCAATATTGATGCTCCTGCTTTTGGTGCTCCAGGTCTTTTTGGGTGCTCAGGGGTGTTTAAAATCCATCGTGGGTTTGTTTGTGGTTTTCTTTCTATTTCTTTAGGACTAGGTCGTGCTTTTGAGGCTGAGTTGGTAGTAGTTTTTCATGAGATTAATTTTGCTTAGAAGTATAGTTGGAAGCGTCTCTAGTTAGAGAGTGAGTCCGCTTATGTGGTTTCTATCTTGTTATCTCGTTCTTTAAAAGCTCATTTTTAATGAAGATTAGCTTGGTCTAGGGCCTTGGGGTATATTGCTAATATGGATCTCGTCGTGACCCATATTTATCATGAGAGTAATCGTATTACTGATTCTTTGGCTTCTTGAGAACTTTCTATAGTCTGTCCTACTAGGTGGTAGTCCGCTCCTTTTTTTATTTCTTCTTTTATTTGCGATGATTATACTGCGAAGCCTAGTTACAGGTTTCGCTAATTTTTATTTTCCTTTTGGTTTTTGTTCCTGTTTTTAGTCCTTGAGAGGTCAGGTTCATGTCCCCCTCTAACTAGGTGTCCCTTCTTCTTCTTTTTTTTTATTTCAGTTTCCCTCATTCCGTCAAGGTTTGAAAAAAAAAAGGAAAGAAAGCGAAAGAGATAGAGTTTGAATAGTTAAGTGCCACATCATTCCACCAATCAGAATTGAACTTTGAAATCCGTGTAACTCGAACACACTCTTTCATCAGCTATAAAAGGATTACAAAAAATGAGAAAAAATACATAATTATAGTAAGAGAAACACTGTAGTCCAGAGAGAGAAAGTCAGTAGGAGAGAGAGCAGTAGAGTGGAGCCTCTTCAACTGCGATTTTCTCTAGTTTGATTTCATATTCAGTTTTAAATTTTTTTTTTATTTTTCTAGAATGTTTAAATTTAATATTTTTATCTTTCTTAATTTAATTATGTTCTAGATTTCTGTTCTAGGGCTACGATGTAGCCTAACTATGATGTTTTAAATATTTTCTATCAATTTTGTTCCTGAATTATTTTTCCGAGTTGACTTTTTAATTCTGCTCTTAATACTTTTGTTTAATTGACACTAAATAGATGATTTATTAATTATGATGAAACTGGAAGGAGATTTATGTATCTAGTTCATTAGATTGAAAGCCATAAATTGCATGTAAAATAGGAATATATTTACATGGTTAGTGTAATTATTGTATGAGTTTCCATAGATCGTAATGAATTCTTAATTAGTTTAATTTACAAAAGAATATAGTGGATTCGTAATTAAGGGTATTTTTGCTTAAACTCGAGAGATAATAGTGAATGAATTAGGGAATCTCAACTATCAACTAGAGGAATAATTTTAAACTAATGAGATAGAGAATTTTAGAGTGGATTAGTTTTGGTGAAATTGGAAATTCTAGGCTTAATTTTCATTGATTTAAATCTTATTAAATTTTCGCTTTACTCTCTCTATTTTAACTTTTATTTTTGTTATTTTAATTGCATTTGGTCTATTTTTAGTTTTAATTTAATTTTTCTTTTTCTTTAATTATTTACTTCAAATAAAAGTAAGATTAGCGATAATTTCGATAGTTAGTAATTCAACAGTCTTCGTGGGATGATACTCAATGATGAATGAGTTTTACTCACGAATTAGATATTATTTAAGCGAGGCATTTAGTGGATTCTCAGGGTTTTATGGGTTTAATTTGTGTTTTTGATGTTTTGATTGTAGGTTACATAATTTTAGTGCACTTGGTGGTATTTGGTGAAAATGGCATGATTCATGTCAAGTTGGGCAGAGAAGGGAGCGTCTTAGCACTTTTCATGGGTACTAGAGCACTTTGAAGGTTTAAAAGGAGCGAATTTTAAAGAGGAAAGAAAGTTCCTGAGGATGTGGCACCCTGGCGCTGTGTAGGAAGCACTCGGGTGAAAATAGACAGAGAGAGTTGCGCCGTGGAAATTCTTGTATACAGTCATCTTGAGATATCTTTTGACCTAGTTTTTATGGTATCCGCCTCCTAACTTATAAATAGGTCTTTTTTTGACTTATTTGGGACATTCTGAAGCAAAAAAACAACTCAAGAAATAAGAGAGAAAAAGAGAGTGAAGGATTGAAGGTGGAATGAGCGGTGATTCAGAGACGAAGACCATTGATTCTATTTCATTCTTCTTTTCTTTTATCTTCCATGTCTAGAACCATGTATAGAGTTTGTTTTCTCTTTTCTATGAACTAATTTTATTTTTTAGTGCTACGATATAGCCAGATTATGATGTTTTGAATTATTTTAATTCCAATTCAAGTTTATGTTTATTTCCCATTTTATGCTAATTGTATTAATCTATACTTAATGCTTGTGAGGGTTTGGCCAACTTTTACATGAAAGTAGAGTTTTAATCTAAGATCTGAGAATGGAGGTTGAATTTATCTTAATTAATATGATATAAGATTATCATAGGATAGAGATATCTATGAAGCTTGTGCAGTAATATGAATTTCTTCTGCTTAATGAGTTTTGGTAGAATTATAGTTTACACAGAGAAGTTAGAACTTGTTTACTAAGACATGCCTATTAATTCTTAAGAAATATTGATAGAAATTAGAGAGATTCATTTTTATCATAGGGGAATGAGCATAAATTGGTTGGATTGATAAGTTCAGACAGATTAATTTAGGTGAAATCAAAACCCTAGATTTTTAATCATTGAAGGTTTTCTTAGCTTATTTATAAGCATGATTTTATTTATTTAATTTTTTTATTTTATTTCTCTTCAACTGGCACATTTATGATTGTTCAAATAAAATTCAGAATTAATATAATTTGGTAATTGGTAATACAAGTCTCTGTAGACGATACTTTATTATTCTATACTACTTGTTTGGTAACATGCACTTGCATTC
The DNA here is from genome assembly GCA_002914845.1 of Trema orientale. NCBI lineage: Eukaryota > Viridiplantae > Streptophyta > Magnoliopsida > Rosales > Cannabaceae > Trema > Trema orientale. The sequence goes on along the minus strand of JXTC01000378.1, from coordinate 104,799 downwards.
AATAAATTACACAATACTTGATACTTACTGCTATATTACTTGTCATGATTTTATACCCTTGCAAATTTTCACAACAATATTTATTTGGAAAAAGATAGACATTAGTTAGTAAGATGTTAGTCATTAAGTTTGTTATGTTAATACTAAGTATGATTGAGTTGAATTTGGAAATTTATAATGATGAAATGGTGATACTTTGAGTTGGATTTGAAAGCTTAGATTGGTCATGTGCATTACCTCAAACAAAAAAAAAAAAGATTGATCATGTGCATATGTCTTTTGCAGGGGGTTAGTCAATTTTTAGAGAAAATTCTGCCGAATTTTAATTGAAATTTTAGCAGTTAGAAATGGATGAAAAAGAGTAGATTGTCTAAAGTGTATGATGATGAGGTTCAATATTTTTTAAGATTTTCGAAAGAAAATAGTGTAAATCCTAATATAACTCACTGTCCATGTATTAGGTGTGGTGACATGAAGTATATAAAAGATGTCGACGTAAATGGACATTTATACTTTAACAAAATATGTACATCTTATAAGAGATAGATATGGCACAGAGAACTTTTGTGTCACGATAATTTTCCTAACAAAAGAGTTTGAAAAGAATATGTTTTCAATGAATGCGAATATTACTCGATAAATATTGTTTAATGATGTCAAAGAACACTTTATTAATCGCCCAGATAAATTTGTTGAATTGTTAGAAGAAGCAAAGAAACTTCTCTATCTTGGATAGAGAAAACACAAAATTATCATTATTAGTAAGGCTTTAAAATTATCCATTGGTCTGTTTTTTAGATATAGCCAAATTAAATAATTTAAACAATTATTAAATTATATTGTGTTATGAAGGATAGTCATTGTAATTCCAAGAGGTCACGTCTGAAGAATTAAACACTATTAGTGAAGTTTGAATGAATACAAATACCAATTTGACTTGTACAACAAAAATATTTCCTTTTTTTATTGTTGCAGTGTGAATGTATTTCTTCACTAATGTATCTAGCGAGCACTACTCGTCTTAGGTTAATTTCATATACACGAAATCCCTTTAGAGGCTTGAAGTCGATCTTCTCCCGAGGATATTATTTTTGTCCTCCTAATAAACACTCATAGTCAAGATCCCTTTGACCTTGTTTGATCCTTCCCTCGTGAACTCCCTTCACAGCTATAGATCGATCTTATCCTGATGATATTTAGCACCTCTCCCGAAGTACTGTATCACATGACTATGACTATTCCTAATTCTAAGAAAATGGCTATAAGAAAATTCTTTCTTGTACATTCAATAGCCAAAATAGAATATGTGCTCTCTACCTAAAGCTACTTTTGAGTGGCCTTTAAATAGAGAGAGCAAGTCTTCACATGTTAAGGCATATGTAAAACAACTATAAAAAGTATTTAATATTGATTAGAAGACTTGCAAGATCAACCAAGTTTATTTCTAAATTTAAAAAACTGATCTGGAAAATAAATATTGATTTTATATAGATGTTGCAACATCAATCTCTCAGCACAGTCATGTCATAACATAAAAGAAAAATGATGTCTTCTTTCCTGAAATAGAAAAAATGATTACCCAATATTTTTGACAGCTCATAAATTAATTATAATCGATCAAAAATATTTAGAATCAACACAAAACATTAAGGAAACTTCTAAAACAACTATTCAATCAGAATTTCATAATTAGTGGAATTTTCCTTAATAAAACATGAGCAGCTTTCACAGGGAAATTAGGTAACTACCTAAGATCTATTCTAAAATAGATAGACCTTACCATTTTTATCGTCAAAAATTTTCAAAAAATTTTAAGTCAAATTAGTCATCAAAAATTGAAAAATAACTGATATACCTTATTTTGTTGATCTCCACAAAAATTCACATTTATTACAGGCTGTTATGTGCGCTGTGATTTTTTGAGTAATACATCTTTGTTTATTGCCACTTGCTTTATATATATATATAAATATATATAACAACACAAAAATGAAGTACTCACAGTCATTAGCTTTCACTCTATCTCTGAGGCAGTCTTTTTTCATGGTAGATTGTCTTCTAATGTATTTGTAATATTTAGTACTAGATTACTCATGGATGACTTTTACACATCCGTGTAGATAGCTTTTTCTGACTGCAAAACCTATTCGCACACAAATTTTTGTTGAGATCAAACAATATAAAGTTAGTCAGTCAAAATCCAATCTAAGATTTTCAATTTTTTCGTAAATATTCAAAGATTTTAAAAGATAAAATCAACAAACACTTTATATTAGAAAATTAATTCTTAATTAATAAAAATTCATTTTTTTTTCCAAATTTTCTTTAAGCTTTTCAAACTAATTCTAACTTCAAAAGGTAAAATTTAGCATAAAACTAAAAGTAACAAATCACATGGAACATATCCCTAAGGCTTTCCCTAAGTAATAAAAAATGAGCAAAGTCGAAAGATTTTTGTGGAAATATCTGCAAGTAAGGCTGGCAATATAGGTCATGACATAATAACACGACTCGAAACCCGCACAATTAGTTGAACCTGCTTGACACGAAATTAACTCAAATTGACACAATTAAGTAATTTTTTGATAAATTATATTAAATAATTATTTTCAAAAAAATAATTTTTTTATGAATTTCTTGTAGATAAAATAAAAAAACATAAAGCTAATAAATTAGTTTCTCTTACTACAGTAAAACTTAATTAAAAAAATCGAGTAAACTAACAATTATACTATTTATATACGTTTTGACCCATCAATTTGCACGTCATTTTCATTAAATAGGTGATACGTAAGTCAACCTGTTAACGATACGATTTAATTAGGTTAAATACGACACGACACAGATTGCCACCCCTATCTACAAGTTATATCTTTGTTTCAACATTTTCCAAAATAATGATTTTTTTTAGGCTTAAACAAAGAAGAAAAGTACATATATTTCATCAAATTCATGTACCTTTTCCCTGAAACAATGAAATCTTCACTACTACCTATCATGAGGTTAGATAGATGATTTTTTTATCATCCTAGATGAGGGTTCTCTGCTTATCATATCATTGATAGTAACTCTGGGTTCAGCAGATACAATCTCTTTGTTCAGTCGATGTTGCAACATCAGTTTCAGACATTGTAACATGACTGTCTGATTTTCAACGGCATCAGGCTATGCGTTTCTGAACCAAAAACTTTTGCAGCTTCATCTATAAAGCTATGAATTTCATTCTCCATGGAAAACTCAAGCTAACTTGATCTACAAATACTAGAAAACTTTTTATCAAGAACTGGTAATCCACGAACAACACTTGCATTAGCATATTTTATTAATGAATCATAATTTAAATACACAAGATTCTCATCAATTTCATGAACATTTGCATTATGATAGATATGTTATTTAATCAAGGTATAATAATTATACGTGGATCTCAACCCTTCCAAAACACAATTTTCAAATTTATCCATAACAACACATTTGTAATAGGTAAAATTGACATGAAGATTTAAATCGTACATCTAATTTATACTAATCAAGTTAGCCTTAAGTCCTTCAATATGCAAAACATTCTGCAATCTTGGAAATCCTTCAGCGTTTTGGGTTTCCTTGCCAAGAACTCTCCTTTGATACAGCTGAGACCTTTTTCAGTTTTGCTTCCTTTCCAGCCAATAAAGTCTCCAATTTCTGTATTTTGATCTCCGAGTTCTCCTTGAATTCAATAAGTACGAAAATTCTCCCTTCAAGAGAACAATTCTGATCTATCACTCTAATCCATTGAGAGTATATTTTTTTATATGACTCTCAGAATGATTCTTCATTTAGTTTAGATTCATCACTATCAGAATCATTTTCCTTTTCTATTGTTGATGTTGTAACATGACTAACGATGTAGTCTGTGTTATAATATGACCTGTAGATTTCTGTACAAAACAAATGTTATCTGAAACAAAAGAAATACCAAAGGCTAAATAACTGCTTTCGTGGTTGTTTATGGCCATACCCTAGGAGGAGGAGGTTACAGCCTTTGACTTTTTCTTCAAGGTATTGGTACACTTAGCTTGCATATGGCCATACCCTTACATTCCTTGTATTGAATTCCTTAATTTTCTTATTAATATCAAATCTGAAAAAATTATTACCTCTAAAAGAATTTCAAAACTTCATTGTTGATTTTGACTGCTTGCCGAATTTCTTCAAAACTTTGTTTGAACCATCAAGCAGTAGGAGGCGAGATATAGAAGCACAACAAGGAGATCAAGAAGAAGTACACATCAAGAGGTAAACATAATATCTTTATTCTCTAGGATTTTGTATCTAGATTTGATTTAAGCTATACAATAAGCTTGTTTGATATATGTTGTTCGTTAATTGTGAAAAGTGTGTATTCAGGTAAACGTTTTGTAATCCTTTCCATTAATTTTTCTACTGCATAGATGATGTGATCATGATGTTTCCAATGAATATATACATGTATCTAGAACTAGTAGATTTCATCATCCTTAACTAAGTCAATAAAAGTCACGAGGTACTTGTAACCACCACGACCTTGAACATTTAATAGACTGCAGATATCTAAATGTACTAACTCTAGTTGTTCATTAGCACTAACTCCTTTGGCCGAGAGTGACCTTTTAGTCATTTTACTTTCCAGGCAAGATTTGTTAACTAGTAATGAACTGAACCTTAAGTGACTTAAAAGTCCATTTTGAACTAGTCTTTGGATCCTGTTTAGGTTAATATGTCTTAATCTTAGATACCATAGGTATATATCATCGTTTGGAAGGGATTCAATTACCTAACTTTTATACATTTTGATTAGAATTGATTGGACTGCGATATTTTTGAAAAAAAAAATTTATTTAATTATTTAAATTACTATTTTGGTGATTTGAGAAATGACTGCAATGTGTTATACTTTGTACTACTCTTGGATTTGCAATGTACCCTGGTTTTTAATTTTTGGGTTTATTCAAAATATAGTTGTTATTCTATTCAATTTTCTAGTAAAATTAGAACGGTTTTATATGGAAAACTAGAGCACTTTCCAAAACAAATATTTCTTCATTGTTGTTTTATATGTCGTTCATATTGCATGAGTGCTAGGATCATATAAAATCACCATGTTAGCATCATAGAGTTTATAAATGGCATTGTCCTCCATTGATAGTGCAGTGTTCGTAAAACCTGTGCAGGGTTTCTTTGGTATGTGTAGGTATTTAATTGCACATCTGAGTTTATTAGGTAAAATATTGGTGTCCCTCCAGTTATGTGAATAGGTATTAGGTTAGGTATTTAGCACACATAGTATAAGTATTGTGGGTTCATGATGAAAGAATAACAACTCATGGGATTTAGTGATTTATGTCATGTGCTATATATTTTTCTTTTGAGACATGGATCATTGATTATGTTTTCATATATATCCTGACTATCAGTTTTTGGAATGGATCACTACATTTATAGTTTGCAACATGGTTTTGAGTATATAATAATCTTCATATCTTGTTTTCATATGTATTGATGGTTTTTGATTTTGGATTACATATATGGTTTTGTTGAACATTTTAGAACAACTAACTATGCAGGTGTTTAGAAAACAAAAGTTTCGCAAAAGGGTTACTAAGTTTCCTATGGAGCTTTCGAGTCCACCTCATTCTTACAGTCTTTTTCATTATTTGTGTTTGGTGTCCATATATATCGTGTTTACATTCTTCTTGTGCCTAGTTTTTTAAGCAAGTCTAGAATTATTTTCAAGTGAATGCATAAGGTTGACCGTATTATGATTTGTCTATAATTAAACGTTATAAAGTATAAACTCCTTAAGAGCTTGATTTCAAAACTACTAGTACTTGGATTACGACTCGACTTTAACAAGTTATTTTTGGACATTTAAACTTTAGTCCCACAAAGTTTATTTCAATGAAATTAATGAGTTATTAATTATGTTTTCAATTGAGTTAATTGGATTTTCTTAAGCTCAAAGGGATATGTTTCCAAATGAATGGGAATAATGACATGCTTACTTTATTCGGAGTTTTGCAAAGATTTGTGGGCCAAAATGTCTAAACCCAAGTAATTTTTTTAGCGTTGCGAGAGAATCAATTTGGTCATGTTTTCATGTACTACTAACGTGTCACTGCTTTGACTTTCAGGTCGTAACAGATACATCAGTTTGAAACCTTTTTTTTACAATCCTTGCTTCTACTTTCTATGGAGAATATTTCACCTATATAATATATATATTTTTTTTTTTGAAGGGGAATTTCACCTATAATTTAATGCAATTTGGAACCCTTTTTATACAGTCGTTGCTTCTACTCTCTATGGAGAAGACTTTACCTAGAATTTACTGCAGTTTAACTAATAGTTGTATAAAGAAGTAGTAAAAAGCAGAGCAATTCCAAACCATAATAAAATTCAAGCCTTCATTAAGTGGTGAATTTCAAACGGAAACTGAAGTATACTATTGGCATACAAGAGAATGCATGGATAAGAACCATCATGCTTATTACAAATACGTGAACTGTTACTTATATTTTTAGCCATAAAGCATAGCATATATATATATATATATACACACATAATCCATTATTCATGCTATACTTTATTTTTCAGTTGATCGGTTTAGCTTCAACTTTTGCATCAACAGCTTCACCTGCATAAGAGCAACACCTTGCGCAGCCTCTTCCGTAGTAACTGCGCCTGCAACAACCATAGTAGCATCGACCACCATATCCACCACGGCCGGGATAACCACCACCATAACCACCGCGCCCACCAGGATAACCACCGCCATAACCACCACGCCCTCCTGGATAACCACCACCATAACCACCTCGACCGCCTGGATAACCTCCACCATAACCGCCTTGGCCGGGGTATCCTCCATATTTTGCATCATCTACCACCCTCTTTTCATTAGTACTAACATCCACAACTGCAAGAGTAAAAGTAACAATTTAGAAGCCATATTGGCTATATTTGTTTAATTTATAATCTAGACACTGAATTTTATTTAAGACTAAAGCTAACGGTTGGTATTTAATTCCTATTTAGGATGTGAACATATACAGCGCCCAAATGTGTAATAGCATTGTTACATGATTTAGATTAGTGATGACAACATATCACATGCCACAAATTATATATATATTGAAGGTGTAACTTTAAAAACATGATATAATTAAGAAAGTGGACCTTTTTTTTCCCCGGTGGAAGTCTCAGCAAGGTCTCTAGCTGCTACCTCCGAAGAGATTAGAAGAAGAATTGCAAGAAAAAGACCCAGCAAAACGAAAATTTTAGAAGCCATATATATTTGCTTATTCCTTAGAGAAAAAAGGTTATTACAGTATATATATCAAGAGAAGAAGTGTTAATGGAGAAGAGTGGTGTGAAAACCCGATTCATTTTATCCCTATTTATAGGTTAAAGGTGTTGAGCATATTTGCAAGTTGCAAGATACGGGCCTACAGTCGTAGTTGGGCGTTAGAGGGATTAATTTCAAAATTTATTGTCGCCTATCACTCGTTCTTTCACCCAAAAAATAAATAAATAAATAAATACGACTTTTCTAAGGAAGAATGCTAGAAAGGACGTGTGGAGTAAATTAAAAAAGATGTAATAAGTTCTACCTATACTCTTAAAAGAGCTTGATTATGGACCTTCTTCTTTTTTTCGAATCTAAAAGGTTAAAAGAACTGGAGTATATGTGCTGTGAAATGAAGCATATTATGAAATGGATTGCCATGTGGAGTCACAAAGTCCCGGTGTGAAATATAGTACGTACCCCTCAAGAACTAGATGATACTTTGACCTTTAGTGTAGGACTGATTTAAATTAAGAACTAGTCAAGTTGGGATACTTATTTTACTGTATAAAAATTTGTGTCTCACGCTGAAAAAATAATATAGGGCAAGTTTAGTATAAGATTTGAATCTTATTCTTTAAATCTATAAACAATTTTCATATAGAAAGTTAGAAAGATAAAATATTTATCTTTTCAAATTTTTACATGAAAGTTGTTTATCAATTTGAAGAATAGGATTCAAATATTATACCAAATGCACTCATAAATTCTTTCCAGTATCAATAAGACAAATGCGATCTCAAATTTAGTAAAATCTAGGTTCATGACTCATGAGGCCCAAATAGTCGTCAAAGTCGAAATGTACATGCATGAGTCAGTACTACCTTTGACTATTTAAAAGTCAATTTGTGATGCAGATCAGTTGGCTGTTGAGTCAATTTTCATTCATTACTTGCCAACAGACTCGGGAAGCTTGATCTCATCCACAATCATCAAATTGCTGAAAACGTGGTGTTCAATTCTTTTAGAGCAAAAAGTTTATATAGGAATTGTATCAAATTCGAAAAAATGGCAAATTATAAACTGGAAATGCTAGGTAATTACTTATCCTGTTTTTTTCATTGTCCAAATTGTGATCTCATATTTTAGGAGTATCTCATTCAAAAAGGAAAAAAAAAAGGTTTAAACCAGATAATTGACAATATAGTTTTATTAAAAATATGCTTAAGATATATTTGGATTTAGTTCACTACATGTATAGGATATGAAGTTTAGGATATGCCTTTTTTCTTTTTCTTTTTTTGAAAGAGTTTAGGATATGCTTTCTATTAAAGGTATCTCGCGTGTTCATCTAATACAGCTTGTATGAGATATGTTTGATTTTTTTTTTTTTTTAAAAAGCTGGTTGAGATATATTTGAATTTATTTCACGATATAAGTGAATCTCATATGACGTCAGTACTCCTAACTCCATCTGGATAAGGACCATTGCAATTTGTAACAAAATAAACTCAATCTAGAGAACGCTGTTTCTTCAGTCATTAGATTTTCTACAACATATTGTTTAAGCTCTTAATATATTACTTGTTTCAGTGCTGACTTTTCGATCGGAATATTAGATTGTAAAACTATTACCATTTTTGGAATCTACGTTGAAAATAGTGAAAATGAGATATATATTAACTATGTTTCGAAACGAGCACGAAAAATAAAATCGGACAGCTCAGATTTGCCTCATTTTCGTGTCGTGGGGCCGAGTTTGACCCGTTTTCCCAAATCGGACAAATTATATGTCTAACTTAGCTATTTTGGGTGCTAGAGATTCAGTGATGAAGTTCGTTTCACGATCTAAAGCTCCTTTTGAAAATTGAATTTTCAAACCTATCGATCAAATATTTGAAAATGACGCCAAATATTCTCCATAGCACCATAGCACTATTTAGACACTCGATTGAGGTAGGGATTTGATTACTTGATTTTAAAATTAGTTTAATTTATAAATTTATATATTTTCAATAAATATGGAATTTCATGAATTTAATTATAAAAATTGTGTTTATATCTATTTTTGACCTGATTTGAGATAAAAACAGCCTGGGAGGTACGTCACACTGGTTGGCGTGTCATATATATTGTTTTGAACTATTTTATGTAGGAAATTAGATTTCTGAGTTTTGATCAAAAACGGCCGTTATGCTGTCGAAATCTTTAGAAAATCCAAAATAATTTGAGAACTCAGTTTTGAAGACTAAAAGTAGTTGGATTAAAGAATACTGCATGGTTATTTTGTGATTTTGTGAAAATGGTGCATATCCTTATTCTATCATTCACATAGCATTTGAATATATTCACATACTTACACAGCCGTTGGACATACAGTACCCCACGTTGGGTGCTCAGACTTACGATCACCTCTTTAGGTGGCTCGGACTTACAGGTGACCTACTAGGACACCTCGGACATCATGATTGCATACATAGTTATATATTGACTTAAACAGATATGTACTGATTTTGATAAATATTTTATAATGATTTGGAATGTTTGAACTATTGGACTATGATTTCTACTTGGATTTTGTGAACTGTTTTTGAATAAACTACTAACCATGCAGGACATTCAACGTGTGTATATTTATTATATATAAAAACCTGTAATCGATTCCTACTAAGTATGTGAATTTTCACTGATAAGTGATTAATTCACTCACAAATAAAGTATCATTCAACTCAAATAATTATGAGATCTCAAGCATTTTTGTTGGTTTGATGTGTTTTACTTTATTTTTATAGTTCTTGTGAATAAATATAATTCAAGAAATATTGGTGCCAAATATGGGTATTTCAACCCTAGTGGATGAAAGTTGAGTCCGATACGAATGAAACGCAATGAAAATCAGGAAAAACGGAGCTAAAACGAAGAAATAGTGCCCCTGGGAAGAAAAGCTGTCATACTGAATTCTAGAACCGAGAGCGCTGTGACGCTTAAATAGTAGCGTCACGACACTGGCTAGAAATCAGACTTCCAGAGATTACAGCACTGCAGCGCTTGCCAGGGAGTACCACGACTCTACCCAGCATCCTGAAGCCATTTTAAGCGAGTTTTCAGAGCCAATCTAGACCATTTATGTCATCTGGTCGAATGGTTGATATTCCTCCCAGCCTAGGTCATCTTGGAGGCCCTTAAATACATTCTTAAGTCTCCATTTGAAGTGTGGAGAATTGGAGAGAAAACATAAAATTGAGAGCTCAAAAATTTCTAGAGAGGAAGGAGCTTGAAACTAAAATTCTTGGAGAAGATGCTTGAGAGAGTGGCTTGAAGAGATTGAAGCTTGAAGTTCTACCTCCACAAAAGAATTTTTCTTATCCTCTTTCTCACCCTAATCTCATTTGAATTTTGTATTATGCTTAATTGTTGAATATGTTTGGATTTGTGAAATTCTTGTTGAGATTGGCGTTGGATTCTCCTATGTTGAATTAATTGTTATATACTTGGGGTTTGATGTAATTTAAACTTTGATTCTATGTCTTGATTTCTAATATATTCTTTGAAGTTGTTCTTGAATTTATTTATGCTATTCAATGCTTAATACTTCTCAACTAATTAGCTACTAGTTGGATTATTTGGTATTTAGTACTTGAGAAAAGAAATTTTAGAAACAACCATATGATAGTATAACCTAAGACTTGTAGAGTTTGAGAGAACTTATGATTCCTTTAAAGCCATGATTAAAGAACTACTGAATATAATGAATTCTTGATTTCTATGTTCAGAATAGAGATTTTGGAACTGAGATTTAGGAATGATTTTACTCAGCACTCGAGAAAGAAAGTAGAAATATATTTGGGTTCTTGGTTTATAAATTAGGTATAATTAATTAGGATGAAATTGGTGATCAAAAGATATAGTTGATGGTTAGATGAATTCAATCCCCTAGTATATTTGTACATAGAGTTTCCATATTTTATATTTATATTTATATTTATTTAAGTATAAATTCATTTAGTTTGGTTGCGTAGATAAAGTTAGGTCACGATTTTTCTGGAAATTAATGATAATTTAATACCTAATTCCTCGTGGGATCGATAACTCTCTTATCACTTTATTACTTGTTTATGACTCGTGCACTTGCAGTTATTTTACGTATGTGTATTTTAGTGTACCATTTACCCTCCTACTTCCTTTCACTTTTAGGTATTTGTATATTTGAGATAGTGATCTCGATAGTTAGACAAGTTGTTTGGCTTGTGCCGATAGTTCTGTTCCTATTTCCTGGTAGGTGTCTATATCTTGTTTGATTTCTTTTCTTCATTCAAATATTTAGCCTTATTTATTGTTTTTCTTAAGTAGATATACGAGGACAACAATACTACAAATTTTGAGTACTTGGAATCATAAATGATTTTATTTAAATTATTTTGAACTTTGGACCTAAAGTTTTAAACCGAACTCTCTTTATCGAAATATATGATTTATCAAAAAGATTCTAATTAAATTAATTGGAATTCCTCTAAACTTTATCGAAACATATGATTTATCAAAAAGATTCTAATTAAATTAATTGAAATTCCTCTAAACTTTAAGTGAAGTATTTTCTTGAAAAATCTATATTAATGAGAGATTTCCTTAATTTGAATTTTACTTATCTTTTAGGACTAAAATTTAAAATTTTAAGTACTCGATTTTCTAAAATTTTGGAAAAATTACTGTTTATTACTGTTTCAACTTAAATTTACTAAAAGTCTCGGCTTTAAACACTACTACAAAATAGAGCAAAGCCGTTACTATATTCCACGTCGCTTTATAATGTCAGCGCGACGTGGAAAAAAAACTGGCCTTTAACGTCTCCAGAAAAACGACACGACGCCCTGCGTCGCTTAAAAAGCGACGAGAAAACACAAAAATGCGACGTCGTACGTCGCTGTTTTACGTCGCTATTTAAGCGACAGGAAACACGACATACGACGTCGCTAAAAAAGCGACGTCGTATCTATACGACGTCGCTTTTCTAGCGACGGGAAAGCTAACCGTACGACGTCGCTGAAAAAGCGACGTCGTATCTAAATGACGTCGCTGGAAAAGCGACGTCATATCTAAACGACGTCGCTGGAAAAGCGACGTCGTTTGGTTAGTTTCTAGTTTTAGGGTTCAGCACTTAGCAGAACCCGCTCGTTCGACACTACTACCCCTTGCCGCCGCTCCTCTTCGCCCCTCCTCTATTTTTTCCGGCCATTTGAGGTAATTTTAGCTTTATTAAGTCAATTTTTCCGATAGAATTTGTATATAATTGCATTAGGCTTTGGTTTTATCTAATTATTTAATGTTTTAGTTTAGATTTTTACACTTCCCCAACCCAAGCTATAGCCGCCACTCATGTTTGTCATTCCTCCATGTTTTTTGGCCACTTGAGGTAATTTTAATAATTTAAGTCACATTTTTCGCTAGAATTCATGTATAATTGCATTAGGCTTTGTTTTTATCCGAATTTTACCTAATAATTTCATGTTTAGTTTAGGTTTTTACACTTGGCCATTTTGAACAATTTTCCTATATAGCCATTTGAATGTAGTTAAGAAGCATTGAGATTCATTAGTTATTAGATTAAAATTATAGCTTGATAATTTGTTTTATTTTTTTTATGTATTTTATAATTTCAGTTTTTAGTAATTGTTATTGAACTAGTATGAGTTTTTTTTTTACTTTGATATATATATATATATATATATAT
>JXTC01000378.1:70923-91586 GCA_002914845.1 Trema orientale | reverse complement strand
GCGACGTCGTATGTCTACGACGTCACCAAAAAAGCGACGTGATAGACATACGACGTCGCTTTTCTGGTGACGTCGTATGTCTATCACGTCGCCAGAAATCCAAGACTTTTAACGGTGCTTTGGATAGACGTCGCTTCGTTGGGCGATGTCATATGCCTTTGACGTCACCAAAAAAGTGACGTGAAATCCTATTTTTCTTGTAGTGAAAATTTCGATCGTGACAACTCAAATCTCCAGCAACTGCTAAAAGAACTGAAGAACCATCACATTTAATTAAACAATAATCAACAGGAGTATCTGCGGACAAAAAAATATATATAAAAATAATGATCCATGGTTTTCCCGCAAGCACGGCACAAATATTTGGACGTATACTTAGCCCGGAGCAAATGAAACACAAAAGAATATTATAATTTCGTAACATTCCAAGCCAACCTATGAAGAAATACTTATTGGTTTAGAGCAAAGAGGCTCTTTCAATATCAATCCCCCTTCAAGCTTTGCACAACATTTTCTCCAAAAAAACGGTAATGAGCTTTATGTTATCAACTTACCAGTCCAAAAGAAATTCAGAATACGTTTCTTCAGCAGAGAAACCGATCATTTGTAGTTAGCAAAGGAATGAAGAAAGGAACTGGAAGCCACAAAAAATTAGTTAAATAGAGTGTACTTGCCATATAGAGAGTGGCCACCTTTCAAAGAAGTGCGCCACAAAATTAGTTAAATATAATGATAATTGATCAACTCAACAAATTAACATCTATTAATTTATAACAAGCAAGCTAGCTAGAGACACATAGAAGAGCATGACTAGTAAGAACCACATTATGGAATCTAATAACCATATATCATGGTACGTATTCTTAATCATGATTATACCAAGCTTTATTCATTTAATTTATACATATATATAGATATGATGATCTTTTTTTCATGCTATGATCTTCTTTTAGCCAAAGGAAGAAAAAAGATCTCATTCCTTGATCAGTTATGAGGATTATTGGCTCCAATTTTTGCATCAAAAGCTTCACCAAAATAACTGCAACACCTTTCACAGCCTCTCCCATAGTAGTTGGGCCTGCAGCATCCATAGTAACAACTACCATCAAAACTGCGAATGCCGCCGGGATAACCGGGTCCACCACCGTAACCGCCATAGCCGGGGTATCCAGGATATCCTTTTCCAATATGGTGGTATCCTCCAAAGCCACCGTAGGCGCCGACCTGTCCAGGGTATCCTCCATATATTCCAGCCCACCAATTAACGGACTTCATTACATTGTTGGCATTCACTACAAGGCACATATATGTAGTAAGAAAATTACTTTACATTAAGTAGAGACCAACTTGGCTAATTATTTCAATGAACAAAATACAAACCTAGGTCTAAGTATAACAATATTACAATTTTTGTCGTAATAACATGATTCATTTTATTATAGATGTGAAAGTTTATAGAATATTAGACACACACACACATATATATATATATTTGGTAACACACAAGCTGACCATTTTTGTTGTTAGCAGAAGTCTCAACAAGGTCTCTATCTGCCTCATCTGAAGAGATGGGAAGAGCAACCGCGAGAAAGAAACTCAGGAGAATGAAAACCTTTAAACCCATTATTTTTTTTTTCCTTTTCTCTTAGGAAAGACTAATAGTTATGCTGTACTCGAAGGAGAGAAGTGATTGAGAAGAGTGTGTGGAATTTGATCTCTATTAATAGTGTAAGATACGAGGCTTATGCAATTTGCAAAGACGGAAAGTTTTAGGCGAAATTGGAGCCCAAAGGTTTTCTTTTTTTTCCTACTTTCCTTTTTTCAAGTTTTTGTTCCATTAATTATTTATTCAAATATCTTATCCTTCGTCCACTGATCATTAACTATATATTATTCCTCTTCTTGCTTTGGGTATATATTCTTAACTGTTCATGTAATAAATATCTATATATATGTTATATAAGACGTATATGTTCACGTGCGTGCACAACTTACTTACTTTCAATCAATAGCGTAATATATTGTCTTATAGTATTTACAATGAAGTTTTCTATACGTGCAATTAAAATTCAACTGGGATCATCATACCGGACACTTTTGGGCAAAATTTTAACGTTAAATAATCATAATATCAGCATCAGAAAATATGCTAATAAACATTTGGAAATATGTAAAAAAAAAACACAAATTTTACTATATGATGAGTACTTTTTTTTCCCTGACGGAACAATAAACTTCCTCTAAACTTATCGTCTTTTTTTTTTTTTGATGTATTAACTAATATATCCAACCTCTTATTAGCAGCAAACAAAGTCGGTATAGTCGCACCAAATACCACTTTCCAAAATAATCAAAGTTAACAAAAATATTTTATACTTTTTGATCAACAAACTTTCTTCTTCGGAGTTGATTTGGGTGGGAATAATGCAATTTTTTGAAATGAAACAGCCTGTTAAATTAGAGCAAAGAAAATGGTTGTTCTTTATAATTAGTTAGTGTAGTAAGTGGTAGTGATCTAATTTTTTTCAAACGTAGTGCACTCAATCTTTGTGAAATTTAGGTTCAATACCCTTTTTTGCCTTATATTTCACCAGTTCTGATTTTTTTTTTTTTTTTTTGGATTTTTGGCATGTTTGCCTCTTGTATTATTCACGATTGACAAAGTGGTCTCTTTTTTTGCAATTAAGTCCCTATATTTTAAAAACTATGACAATTAAGTCCTTTTTGTTAGTAATCGTTAAAAAATTATATCAAATTGAGCATTTCCAAGTCACATACAAGGTTTTTGAAGGTCAAAGTCATTATTTTACTAGTAGTAGTTGGAATTGGAAGGAAAGTAACTAAAAACTAATTACAATCATCAAAAGAATCTAAGAAATTTTTAAAAATAGAAGATTTTAGACATTTTAAAATTTATTATAATTTTTTTTTTATTTCGCTTCCAATATAATTAGTGCTAGTGAAGTACAAATTAATTCCACTAAAACATGTCCAATTTTATAAAAACTTTAACATCAACAAATAAAAAATAATTATTGCCAAAGTTTTTAAAATTAATGATTTAGTTGCCAAAAAAATAACTCAAGAACTACTTTGCCAACTTACGAATAACATAAGGGTCAAACATATAAGAAAAAAACCATTTTTTAATAGTTTCATACCATTTTTTCAGAATACAAGTAAGTGTGATATATATTTATAGTATAAATATGTAAGTATATAATATAAAATATATACTCATTTTCAAGTGTACTTTTTAACATGAATGTATAACATGCTATACATTCCATGTGTAAAATACATATGATATAACGATTATGAAAAAAAATGATATATATATATATATATATATATATATATATATGTGTGTATGAATATATTAAAAATAAATAAAACAGGCATCTATGTAAATATGCTTTAAAATAGGTATTGGTCTACTTCCTCATCTCTAGGGGTTCTTTTATAAATAGTGGTTTATTTAAAACTCAAGTTTTATTTTTTAGCTAAAAAAAATATGTTAAAAAATATAGCAGTTTTTCTGAACTTTTACCAAAAATACCTCAATTATGCTTTTAAACCTCAACTATGGTCGGTCAAGAAAACTAAACAAGTCAGTTGACAAAACTCATCTAGTTATCAGTTGACAAAAACATCATTCAGACAGTAGACAAAAACTCAACCAACTTGTGGACAAACCTCAAAAAATTTAGAGAAAATTAAGAGTTGATTTGGAACTTTATAATAAAAACTGCTGTATATAAACAAAAGAATTGAAACAAATTACAAAAGGTAAAAGCTTACCCTCTCAAGTTGCTACTGAGCCTATTTTCCTCTTATCCTTTTAGTCCTGCCACCAAATTAACGGGCCATAAACATTATTTTAATGGCGTCTTTAGGAGAATGTCTGAGTTTTTGGAGTTATTATTTTATAAATAATAAAAAATTGGAAAAAAAAAAAAACAATGTCTAATTTTTTGTCTTTCTTACCATTTACAAATTGATATACCTAGTAGATTAAGTGATATACACTTTGCTTAAACCGAAGATAATTTATATAGCTAGGGCTTTATAGCAAATTGACTAAATGGCACTTTAGCCAAATGGCCGAATTTTAAATTATAGTTTGTAAAATGGCCATTTTTCAAACACAATTAAAAAATAGCTGAATTTTAAAAACTATTTAAAAAATAGTTGTTCTTCATATTTAGTATAATATATTGATTTATTTTTTGAAAAAATTTTTTTTTTTTTAAATTTGATTTACTTTTTCAAAAATTGATGTACTTTATAAAAAAAATTGATTATTTTATAGAAAATGGATCAACTGAAATACAGTCATTTATCAAAATAAAATTATAAAATAGTCATTTATTAAATACGTGTAAAAACAACCATTTTTTAAATTGATCATAAAAAAGAGGTCATTTCCTATAAATATTCTTCACGAAATTTTGGCCCATTTAAATAAATTTTTATTTTTCAAACTGTAGCCGAATAACCGATATATTAATGGATATACCAAATGTCAATTATGATATACCTAATATTAAAAATAATATACTTGATTAGTACATAAATTAAAGTTTATATATAAATAGATATACCAAGTGTAAAAGTACATATGCTCAACTATTTAGTTATAAAAAGGGAAAAACGAATATTTATTAAAACAAAGCATAAAAAAGGACATCCACCATAAAATCTCTTTTATTAAAATCAAATTTCAGAACATACCCACAACAGAATATCCATGTTTTAAGGCCCAGAGCCACCTTCGGGCCTTCGGCTCAGTGGGGACGTATGCACCTAGACTTTTATTATTTTGAATCTTATCCTCAAGTTATAGTTTGAATTATGCCCCTCATTTGTTCCCCACGAAATTTTGCATGGTAAATTTCGCCCAAATATTTTTTTTTAAAAAAATTCAGGTATGTCTTTCATTTACTCCCACTTAATTTTTTTATTTTTAAACTTTATTGAGATAAATTTTGAAATACTTAATTTTGTAGTCACTTTTTATGGATAATTTGTCTTTTTACCTCACTTTAAAAATTCTTTTCAATGCTATTTTAGACTATTTTGACTGCACAATTCAAAATTACCATTTTTAGATTTTAGTGAATTATATTGCTCAAATACAAGTCCATATAAAAGGAAAATGAATTTTTATATAAATGTATATAAAAATAGAAAAAAGGACCAAATTTAGCTCGAAAACATTTTATGCTCCACTCGAAAATTTTCTGTTTATTTTATTTTGTTTTATTTGGAAAGAGGTTCCGTCTGTTTTAATATGTAGAGTAGCTAGTCACGCACTCAAACATGCACCCAAAAAAAAAAAAAAAGAATGAAGACATCAGAGAATTTGGGCCAGCAGTTCAATAGATTTAGAACGACCGAGTCATCTAATCAACATGACCTAAAAACAATGAAAGCAATTAATGGTACAGAAACTGATCCAGCATTTCAGTTACAAGCAGAAGGACCGAGTCGTGTACACAACTTCACATAATGGAAGGCACAGGACAAGTTTCGTGCAAAGTACCGTTCCTAGCTGAATTGTTAAACGTATATTTATGAAAATGCCCATTATATTTTTTGGTTTGTTTTCATGGCTACTTTATCCTTATATTTTTTTTAGACATAGTTACGCTACTATACTAGAACGAAAAATACTCAAAGTCCTAAATTTAATTCCACAAAACAAATATTAAAATTTATTAAGGGTTTATGCAACCCTTGTTAGCATTTGAATGCATTTAGTATAATAAATAGAAGAATATTTCTATTGCATACAAACTGCGTACAAATTACGTGAGGAGATAGAGGATATCTTCGTATTTATGTCAAAAACATGTATACAGTATAACTGGTAGAAAACGCGTATTTGCAGTGTACAAGTAGTATTTTATACATGGCAATTATGTGAAGATTTGATGGAGAAGTTGGTGAGCCTAAGCATATAAATAGAGGCTTAATCCTCTTCATTCTCCGTCGCAGAGAAGTGAGAAACACCAAGCATAGTTAAAGTAAAATAGAGAGATTTTATTCTTGAGAGTTAGAGAAAAATATAGTTTTTCTCGTAGGTGTACTCGGAGTCTGAGTGTGAGAAGTACTAAGTGAGTGTTTGTAAACATTTGTAAAAGTTCACTTTCTCCCTATAGTAAAGATCTGCAGCAGCTCCGTAAATGTAGCCAAATTGGTGAACTATGTAAATTTGTGTATCTTGTATTTATTTAATTTCGGAGTTTATTTCTACTTTATTTTATCGCTTCCATATTATATTGTGTCTATTAGGGAGGTTATTCCCTAATAACTAGTATCAGAGCTAATGTTCGATTTAGTGGGAGCGATGGCCAGAGATGACGGATCAGGACCCGAAATTGAAAAGTTCGACAGTATAGGCTTCTCGTAAAAGAGATTACAGATCAATGATTATCTGGACAGTAAAAAGTTGCATCAGCCTCTATCGGGAAAAAAACACGAGAAGATGTAGGATGACGATTGGGAACTTCTTAGGAGTAATCCGATTAACACTAACAAATAACGTTGCTCATAATGTCACAGATGCAAAAATCATAACAGAGATGATGAGTATCCTATCAGATATATATAACAAACTGTCGGCATATAATAAGGTATATTTGATGAAAAAGTTATTTTATTTAAAGATGTGAGAAGGTGTTTCAGTTACAATATACATCAACGAGTTCAACACGTTCGTTTCTCGTTTGACGTTCATCGAAATTAATTTCGACGATGAGGCTCGTGCTCTAATTCTTCTAGCATCTCTACCAAATAGCTAGGAACCAATGAGGGCTGCAGTTAGCAATTTTGGGCAAAGGAAAGCTGCAATTCAATGATATTAGACACCGAATTTTAGTAGAAAAAGTTCACAGCATTGATTCGGGTGAATGCGCATCATCGAAATCTGCCCTAAATCTCGAGAACAGGGGTAGGAGGGGCGAGAAGAATTCTAACCGGGACCGTGGTAGGTCTGATTCAAGGAATGACAAAGACAAATCTAGATCTGGAAGAATACTAGAATGCTAGAATTGTGGCAAGACTAGCCACATAAAGAAGAATTATAAAGCACTAAGGAGAGACGACAATAGAAATAATGGTACCAATGCTGAAACTAAAAAGGTACAAGATGCTTTACTATTATCTATTGATAGTTCTATTGACTTTTAGGTCTTAGACTCTGGAGCTTCATATCATACAATTGCACACTGTGATGTATTGGAGAATTACATTACTGATAATTATGGAAAGGTTTATCCAGCTGATGGAGAACCATTATATATTGTTGGTATAGGAGATATTCGTTTGAAGATGTTAAACTGGTCAGTGTAGAAAATCGAGAAAAGTGAGGAATGTACCAAAGTTGATGTGAAAACTTATATCAGTAGGACAGCTTGATGACAACGGGCATAATGTGACTTTTTTTGGTGGCTTGTGGAAGGTCAATAAAGGAGCCATAGTTGTTGCTTGAGGAAACAAGACCGAAACTCTCTACATGACTTCCTGTTGTAGAGATACATTGGTGACTGTCAATGCTGGTGCTGATTCAAGTCTATAGTACTATAGACTAGGGCATATGAGTAAGAAGAGAATAAAAGTGATGTTGTCAAAAAGAAAGTTACCAGAGCTGAAGTCGATTGAGCATAGTCTGTGCAAAAGCTGTATCTTTAGCAAGCAGAAAAGAGTGAGCTTTTCGAAAGGCGAAAGAGAACTGAAAGCAACAAAATTAGAGCTGATTCATATAGATGTGTGGGGGCCATCTCCTGCGACATCCCTTAGAGGCTCAAAGTGTTATGTTACTTTCATTGATGATTTGAGCAAAAAGGTATGGGTTTATTTTTTATAAAATAAATCTGATGTTTATAATACCTTTAAAAAGTGAAAGGCCGTGGTAGATAATGAGACTAATCTGAAAGTAAAATGCTTGCGGTCTGATAATAGAGGAGAATATAATGATGATAATTTCAAGAAATATTATGCTGATAATAGGTCCAGGTTTAAGAAAACCATTCCAGGAAAACCTCAACAAAATGGTGTTGCTGAAATAATGAACAAGATCTTGAATGAACATGCTAGGAGCATGAGATTGCACACAGGATTACTAAAGATATTTTGGGCCGATGCAGTGAACACTACTGCATATCTTATTAACAGAGGACCATCAGTATCATTGGACTGCAGAATACCAGAAGAAGTAAATCTTTCTTTCCTGAAAGTATTTGGTTGTTTGTCTTATGTTCCTATTGACCTTACTAGTAGAAGTAAACTTGATCCCAAATCTAAGAAGTATTTCTATATTTGTTATGGTGATACTGAGTTAGGTTATCGTCTTTTGGGATGACCAATATCAGAAGATCATCAGAAGTAGGGATATTATATTTAATGAGAAGGTGATGTATAAGGACAGGTTGGGCACCGGAGCTGATGGTACATGTCTTGAAGTCAATAAGACAGAGGTAATTCCATTGAATGACTAGTAATAAAATGAAGACTAATTATGACCAGGAAGATCAAGAAGCTGTAGCACCAACGGCAGAGCCACAAACACCAATGGCTAAACTTAGAATATCTTCCAGAGTAATCTGACCTCCTCAGAGATACTCCCATGCACTACATTACATTCTGTTGACTGATAAAGGTGAGCCAGAGATCTTTGAAGAAGCAGTGCAGAATGATAAATCAACCAAGTGGGAGTTATCTATGAAAGATGAGATAGATTTACTAGCGTCCAATTAAACATAGGAGTTGGCTGAACTATAAGAAGAAAATAAGGCATTACGCAACAAGTGGGTCTTTCGAATAAAGAAAGAACATGATGGCAGCAAACGGTACAAGATAAGGCTTGTTTTCAAAGGCTTTCAACAGAAGGAAGGCATCGATTACACTGAGATTTTCTCTCAATGGTTAAATCGAACATTATTAGAACAGTACTTGGTTTTGTGGCTAAAGAAAACTTATATATAGAGCAGTTAGATGTCAAGACGGCATTTCTTCATGGTGAACTGGAGGAAGAAATTTACATGAAGTAGTCATAAGGTTTTGAAGTACAAGGGAAGGAAAAAATGGTATATAAACTTCATAAGAGCATATATAGCCTAAAACATGCTCCAAGACAGTGGTATAAGAAGTTCGATGTGTTCATGAATAATAATAGTTACTTGTAGTGCCAGACGGATTATTGCTATTATATGAAGAGGTTTGACAATTCCTATATTATTCTATTACTAAATATAGATGATATATTGATTACTGGAGCTAGCATGGAGGAAATGATAAACTCAAGAAGGAATTGTCTAAGAAGTTTTCTATGAAGGACCTGGGAGCTGCAAAACAAATCCTTGGGATAAGGATTTCTAGAGCAAATGAAGTTTTGAAGCTATCATAAGAGGAGTATACGAAAAAAGTGCTTAGCAGTTTCAATATGAATGAAGCAAAGCCTATGAGTACCCTTCTGACTAATCACTTCAAATTAATCAAGGAGCAGGCACCCTCAACTGAGCATGAACGAGCTCACATGGCCAAGGTACCTTATTCTTCTGTTATTAGAAGTCTTATGTATGCTATGGTGTGCGATAGACCAGATATAGCACATGCAGTGAGAGTTGTGAGCCGATATATGAGTAATCTAGGAAAGCAACACTGGGAAGCAGTGAAGTGGATTCTCAGATACTTGAGAGGTACTAGTAATATGGCCCTGTGCTTCAGAAAGTTAGATTTAGGTCTACAAGGCTATGTTGATACTGACATGGCTGGCAATTTAAATGGAAGAAAGAGTACTATTAGATATGTGTACACTTTTGGAGGTACTGCAGTTGGTTGGGTTTCAAAGTTGCAGAAGATAGTTGCACATTCAACCACTGAGGTAGAGTACGTGGCCATGATAGAAGCTAGCAAGGAGTTCGTATGATTACAGTCATTCTTGGAAGAGTTGGGTCACAAGCAAGACAATAGTGCATTGCATTGCGATAGCTAGAGTGTAATTCACTAGGCAACGAATCAAGTTTATCATACAAGGACGAAGCATATACAGGTTCGGTATCACTTTATAAGATCAGTTTTGGAAAACGGAGTTCTTGGTACTTGAGAAGATTCCAGAAAGCAAGAATCCAGCTGACATTTTAACGAAGACGGTGACCATTGACAAACTAAAGCAGCATTCAGCTTCAGTTGGCTTGCAAGCATGAAGAAGAGAGAGATGAGCTACTGCATTGATCGTGTGTAAAGATATGATTGAATTCAAGTCTTCAAATTGGAGATTATTTGCATTTGAATGTATTTAGTACATTAAATAGAAGAATATCTCTACTGCATACAAACCGCATGAGGAGATGGAGGATATCTTCATATTTATGTCAAAAAGATGTATAAGATATAGCTAGTACAAAACGTGTATTTGCAGCGGTTAGTGAGGATTATGTGAGGATTTGATGAAGAGGTTAGTGAGCCTAAGCCTATAAATAGAGGCTTAATTCTCTTCATTTCTTCATCCCAGAGAAGTGAGAAACGCCAAACATAGTAAAAGTAAAATAGAGAGATTTTATTCTTGAGAGTTAGAGAAAAATACAGTTTTTCTTTTGGGTGTATTCGGGGTCTGGGTGTGAGGAGTGCTGAATAAGTATTTGTAAACACTTGTAAAGTTCCTTTTCTCCCTATAGTAAAGATCTGCAGCAACTCCGTGGATGTAGCCAAATTGGTAAATAATGTAAATTTGAGTGTCCTGTGTTTATTTTATTTCGACATTTATGTTCACTTTAATTTATCGCTTCCACATATATTATGCCTGTTGGGGAGATTATTACCTAACAACCCTATGTGGTATAATGGTTGCTACGTGGATCATGAAATACAAAACTTATAGAATCAAGCACTTTCCTTATGTCGATCTTGACATAAAATTTATGTTTTGGTCCCAGTTGGGATAGCATTATTTCTCTTTTGCATATCTATGGAGTGGAAAAATTTGAACATCTCAAAGATAGATAGAGAGACAGGTATTAATTTAGTAAATAAGAGTATAATGTCATATTTATAAGTAGACAAATACCACTTTTTAAGATAAGTAACATTAGAGACACAAAAGTCACACACAATAATATATTGCATGTTTTTTTAACTGATTAATCATGCATGTAGTGTATTCCTACTTTGAAAAAGCATGTCATATCATTGTATGTAACTTTGCGTATAAATTTTGTGTGTCCTTATCATCTTACTCTTTTAAGATACACAAACTGAAATTAACAGCAATTTTTTATCACTTTTTTAACTATTACTTTTAGCCACTAAACTTCTCTTTAGAATTTATTTAGATATGGTAAGATTTCTTTTTTAATTTTAGGATTTACACATACAATAACTGAGTTGAAAGTGGTAATTAACAAAGTAAACTTCTCTTTAAAATTGGTATGGCCACAGTAAGGTTTTTTTTAGGGCAAGGCTATTGGGGGGGCCCTATTTTTGCCACTACCTCGGGCCCAACAATTTGGGCCATCCAATTAAATCTAAAGCTTGAAATTCATCTATCTTATGGTATAAAAAAATGACCTTTTAGCCAAATTGCCAAATTTTGGATCATAATTTGAAAATTAGTTGTTTTTCACATACTGTTAAAAATGGCCAAATTTTAAAAATTATTTCAAAAATAGTCATTTTTAAGTATATCAAATTATATTGATTTATTTTTTCAAAAATTGATTAACTTTATCAAAAAAATAGATCTGTTGTAAATAATTTTATTTGGATATCTATTATAGAAAAATATCATGAAAAGAAGACAAAAGATTAGAAATACATTAATTAGATCTTATCTTTTAAGCTATCATTAAAGATATTATAGGAAATAGATAAAAAATAATTATGCCACTTCTAAACTTTAATTATTTCTCTAGGTTTATAAATAGACCATTTCATTTGTATAATGATACGTATAGAAAATCAAGACAAAGAAAATAAAGAGAAGAAAATATTTGCCTAGTTTTTATATTCTAATATTGTCTATAGTTATACCATATATAATAGACATATATTTTATAACACGTTATTAGCACGAAAACTCTGTTTATCTCCTGAAGGTATAATCTTTAGATAATTTATGTATAACTTGCCTTATACTATGTCCTTGTTTATGTTTTATACACTTTTATTGTTGCTTATCTAAAATTATATTATGTTTATTGTTATAATCACATAGTCTTCTTCATATACATAGATATATATATGTATGATACTCTATTTGTATATCATGCTTTGTTACTATGTTATAATATAGTATCTTACTAGAATCTCAAAGATTTAGATAATGATTTTTCGAATCTTACACCCTTTTTTTTCAATTTTTCTTTTATGCACACATAATGATAAAAAGTCACATGAAATTATAATACATATATGTATAATACAAAATATATATATATACACTATTTATATTTGTACTATTAGATTATAAAGGTGTTGTATCTAGGTTTATTTTACTTTTTAGTTTTGTGAAGTATTGATTGAAAACAATATGTAAAGTTGATATATGAAGAGACT
This sequence comes from Trema orientale, assembly GCA_002914845.1. NCBI lineage: Eukaryota > Viridiplantae > Streptophyta > Magnoliopsida > Rosales > Cannabaceae > Trema > Trema orientale. The sequence continues at coordinate 79,031 of JXTC01000378.1, read as the reverse complement.
AATTAGAGAAATGATCCTTTGACATACCACTTTACCAAGTGGTTTTATACATCTTGTATTGATACTATGTGGTTGTATTTAATTGATGATGAAGCTAGTGAATAAAAATAAATAAAAAAAGAAAAGAATTACTTTTGTTTCTTTACCCTCGATAAGATAATCATTTGGATTTTTAAATAACATTCTTTTTATATAAAATTTTATCATAATCGAAGTCATTAATTTATAATTGTATATAATTATATGTTCATGTTAACACATATTTATATGATTATATCCCATTAATATTCTTATTCTAATTAATATAAATACATATTATATTAAATTTGGTCAAATTACATATTTTATTTCTTATGGCTATTTAAAATATTTATTGTATAAATATACTTCAATCAGTATTATAATGAATTTTCAGTATTGCCCTACGTTTATACGTCATTTTTCTCTAAATATAATACATGCTAAACTAATACTATATTTATTCATATAAAGACATGATCAAATAATTCTGTTGTAATTATTCTTTGCTGATTCTGTTGTAATTATTCTTTGCATATTTACTTACTCATATATTAATATTGTTACATTTTTGTCACATATTAGTATTTATGATGTCGAACATTACAAAGCTTGAGTTTGCTACCCTGGGTATATCGGGACAAAATTATCAAGCATGGGTCCTTAATGCTGAAATTCATTTGGTTGCCAAAAATCTTGGTGAGACAATTATAGAAAGAAATGAAGTGTCCTCACATGACCATGCCAAGGCAATGATATTCCTTTGTTATCATATCCATGAGGGATTGAAATATGAATATCTCACTGTGAAAGATCTACTAGTCCTTTGGCAAAATCTAAAGGATTGTTTTGACCACCTTGCAACTGTAATACTGCCAAAAGTTCGCAATGACTAGATTCACTTGTGTTTGCAGGATTATAAAATAGTGGGCGAGTATAACTCTGCAATTTTTAGAATCACTTCTTAATTAAATTTCGCAATGACTAGATTCACCTGTGTTTGCAGGATTATAAAACAGTGGGTGACTATAACTCTGCAATATTTAGAATCACTTCTTAATTAAAGTTATACGGAGAACGAATCACTGAAAGAGAAATGTTAGAAAAAACATATCCTACTTTTCATGCATCCAATGTGATTTTACAGCAATAATATCAAGAACAAAGTTATAAAAATATTCTAAATTGATATCATGCCTCCTTATTGCTGAATAAAATAATCAACTGTTGATGAAAAATTATGAGTCTCACCTAACTGGTTCAGCTCCATTTTTTGAAGTGAATATGACATCTGATGATTCTATTTTACCCCCTAAAGTTAATGCAACAAATGGCAAATCTTACCGTAGTTGTCACCAATAGCGAGACCCCGATCGTGAGCGCAGACTTAGTCGTGGTCGTGATCGTGGTCGTGATCGTGATAATACTTGGTATCACAGTAGCTATAATGACTATTCCTCAAATTTCAAGAAAATGGGAAATGATAAAAGGAACCAAGAAAAAGGGAAGAAAAATAAAGAAAGTATCTGCTATAGATGTGGAATAATTGGACATTGAGAGCGTACTTGTCGTACACCCAAACATCTTGCTGATATTTATCAAGCATCACTGAAAGAAAAAGGGAAAAAGGCATAGAAATAAATTTTTTTGAGCAAGATGCTCCTAAAAACAATCTATTTTTGGATATATCTGATTTCCTTGATAACATTCCCAATGAGAACATGGATGATTTGATTGGCAATGATAATATCAACGTTGGTTAATTATTTTACCAATATTGGTCTTTATATCGTTTTTATAATTTAAAGAAGTAAGTCTTTATATTATCTTAAAGTTTTCAATAAGATCTTTTTAGTGTGTTTCATTATATGTAATAGTTTGAATAATTAAGAATTTATATATATATATTTACTTAATTCTTACTTTTATCTCTGTTTAATTTTTATGAAGAAACATGAGCGTAAATGAAAAAAATTGTTGGCGTTAAAGTCAGTGGTAAAGATCAATATCTTGCAGATAGTACAACAACGCATACTATTCTTAAAAATAAAAAAGAAATATTTTTCCCAGCTACAATTAGTTATATCCAATGTTAGAACAATATTAGAGATTTCTAATATTATTGAAAGTTCTGGAAGAGCCAATATTATATTACCTAGTGGCACGAAATTTATAATAGATGATGCGTTGTTCTCTAGTAGATCAAAGAAAAACTTATTAAGTTTTAAAGATATTTGTTGTAACGGTTATTATATTGAAACCATAAATAAAGACGACACAGAATATCTCTATATTACATCTATTAACTCAGGCAAAAAATGTATATTGAAAAAATTACTTGCGTTCTCTTCTGAATTATATTACACATTTATAAATCCAATCGAATCTAATATTGTGGAGAATCAAAAGTTATTAAATCCTAAGGATTTTATTCTTTGGCATGACTGGTTAGGCCATCCTGGGTCAATAATGATGTGAAGAATTACTGAAAATTCACATGGCCACACATTAAAGAATGAAAAGATTCTTTTATTCAGTGATTTTTCATGTGCTGCTTGTGCTCAAGGAAAAATGATTGTCAGGCCATCTTCAATAAAAGTAGCAATTGAATCTTCAGCATTTTTAGAACGAATTCAAGGAGATATATGTGGACCGATTACTCTATTGTGTGGACCATTTCAATATTTTATGGTATTAATAGATGCCTCAACCCGTTGATCTCATGTTTGTTTATTATCTACTCGTAATATTGCATTTGTGAGACTCCTTGCACAAATACTTCGTTTACGAGCTCAATTTCTGGATTATACTATAAAGAAAATCCGAATTGATAATGCAGGAGAATTCACATCACAAGCATTTAATGATTATTGCATGTCAATTGGGATTATTGTTGAGCATCCTATTGCTCATACACATACACAAAATGGATTGGCTGAGTCATTTATCAAGCATCTGCAATTAATTGCTAGGCCATTACTAATGAGACCGAACTTACCAAGTTCTGTTTGGGGATATGCAATCTTACATGCAGCAGTACTAATTCGCATTAGACCAACTACTTATCATACATACTCCCCATTACAAATTGTTTCTGGTCAAGAACCAAATATATCCCATCTACGAATTTTTGGTTGTATTGTATATGTTCCAATTGCTCCACCACAGTGTACTAAGATGGGTCCCCAAAGAAGATAGGGAATTTATATTGGATTTGAATTGTCATCCATTATAAATATCTTGAGCCATTGACTGGTAATATGTTTATGACACGGTTTACCGACTGTCAATTTGAAGAAATAATTTTTCTAGCTTTAGGGGGGAGAAACATAAAATTGAGAAGCTGAAAAAATATGAAATTTCATAGAATATATCATCGTTATCTCATTTTGATCCTCACACTAATCAATGTGAACTTATACATTTGTAAAATATTGCAAATCAATTACCTGAAGCATTTACTGATATAAAAAGGGTGACTAAGTCATATATACCAGCTGTAAATACTCCTGCTCGGATTGATGTCCCTATTGGACAATCCTTGAGCTTGAAATCAAATGAATCTAATGCATATTTAAAGCGTGGTAGACCAATTGGCTCTAAACATAAAGTCCAGAGGAAGAAAAAGGGAAATATTAAGGAAATAGGCTATCCTGAAAATGACGGTATCCCTAAAGTGATAACCGTATTACCAAAAGAAGAAGTTGACATAACCGAACAAATAACCTCAGAGGAGGTTCAGGTACCTGATAATATTAAGAATAAAGAGATCTCTATAAGTTATGTCAGCTCAGAAAAAGAATGGATACGCGATAAAATAATTGTAAACAATATATTTGAATACGCATTAGCTATTGATATTATAAATGAAAGCAAGGAACTTGAACCAAGATCTATCAACAAATGACGGCATAGAAATAATTGGCGAAAATGGAAAGAGACAATCCAGGAAGAACTAAAATCTCTTGAGAAAATAGAAGTATTTGGGTCTATTGTCCAAACACCAAAAGATGTGAACTCAGTAAGGTACAAATGGGTCTCTCTATGAAAACATAATGAGAAAAATAAGATCGTGAGATACAAAGCACGACTCATGGCATAAGGTTTCTAACAAAGACCTGGTATAGATTTTGAGGAAACATATTCTCTTGTGGTAGATACGATTACATTACAGTTCTTAATTAGTCTGACAGTCTCTAAAGGATTTGAAATGTATCTAATAGACGTTGTAATAGCATATCTATATGGATCACTTAACAGTGATGTTTATATGAAAATTCCTGAAGGATTTAAAGTACCTGGGGAACTTAATTCAATACCTCGGGAAATATGCTCTATAAAATTACAAAGATCTTTGTGTGGATTAAAATAATCCAGACGCATGTGGTATAACCAACTTAGTGAATATTTTTTGAATAAAGAATGTGTGAATAATCTTATTTGTCTATGCATTTTCATTAAGAGCTCAAAAACTAGATTTACTAACATTGCGGTATATGTCGATGACTTGAATATTATTGGAACTCTTGAAGATATTGATGAGGCAATAGAATATCTAAATAAAGAATTCGAGATGAAAGATCTCAGAAAAACAAAATTTTGTCTTAGCTTACAGATTGAGTATTTACAAGATAGGATACTTATCCATCAGTCAGCTTATACAGAAAAGGTTCTTAAATATTTTTATATAGACAAAGCTCATCCATTGAGTACCCTAATGGTTATTAGAACGCTTGATATGAAAAAGGACCATTTTCGTCCTCAGGAAGATAACGAAGAAATTCTTGGTCCTGAAGTACCATATTTGAGTGCGATTAAAGTTCTTCTGTATCTTGCTAATTGTACTCGACCTGATATATCTTTTTCTGTCAATTTGTTAGCAAGGTATAGTTCTGCTCCAACTCAAAGACATTAGAAAGGAATTAAGCAAATATTCTGTTATCTTTGAGGAACGACTGATATGGGTTTATTTTATTCTAATGAATCCAAATCACAATTAACTAGATTTGCAGATGCAGGGTATTTGTCTGACTCATACAAAGTTCGATCCCAAATAAGTTATGTATTTACTAACGGTGACACAGCAATATCCTGGCGCTCTACGAAACAAACTATAACTACTACATCCTCAAATTATACAGAAATAATTGCACTTTATGAAGCAAGCTGGGAATGTGTATAGTTGAGATCCATGATTCAACATGTTCAAGAAACATACAAATTACATTCCATCAGATTGATCCCAACTGTAATACACGAGCATAATACTATAACATTGCTCAATTTAAAGAAAGTTATATCAAAGGCGATAGGACTAAACATGTATTGCCAAAATTATTCTTCACACATGACCTACAAAAGAAAAGTGATATAGATATTCAACAAATTCACTCCAATAATAACTTAGTAGATCTATTCACTAAATCACTCCCTATCTCAACATTTGAGAAATTGGTGCATAAGATCGGAATGCGTCGACTTAAAGATCTTCAGTAAATGTTCAAGCTACATTAGTTATATTTACATAAAGGGGAGTTAGTTACGTGTATACTCTTTTTTCCCTTAGCTAAAGTTTTGTCCTACTAGATTTTCTTGGCAAGATTTTAATGAGACACTTTTTAAAGCAAAAGATGAACAAGAATACTGTACTCTTCTTCCTTCACTTGGATTTTTTTTCAATAGGGTTTTTTCCTAGTAAGGTTTTAACGAGGCACTTATATGACATTTTCTTGTACGATGGATATTGTTAAGTCCATTAAAATAGAGTTATCTAGTGATAATGTTGCTTAAGTTTTGCTATGTTTTTGTTTATTTTAAGATGTTTCAATTGTCTTACTAGTTGTTTTGATGTTTTACTTGTTTGTGTACATAAGAGAATAAAATAAGAGTGTTTAATATGAATTAAGGTGAATTTATGCCTCATAAATGGGTTTTTCAAATATTGGGATCGAAGTTGAATCCGATATGGACGTAACGCAATGAAAATGAGGCGAATCAGAGCTAAAACGAAGAAATAGCACACCCTGGAAAACGTGGCGCCAGACCAAGGGAAACGTGGCACTGCAGCAGACAAAGTGGCACCGCAGCGCTAACTCTGGGAAAGTTTTGATGCCACGACGCCACTATCTGCATCCTATGTCAATAATTAACGGTCGAGATCAACTTTTTGATGATCCAATAGTCCAAATTCGACCTGTCATAAACCACCACTTTAAAACCCTATCTTTGGGGTTAGAAGCGGCATGTTGGGATAGAGAGAAAGAGAGGGAGGCAAACACGAAAGACGAAGAAGAGGAAGAAGAAGATGATTACAAGCTCCAAGCCTCTATTTCTTGATTTCCTCCACAACATCAATACCACCCTTTGTTTATACCATCTTTTCTTTATTTTCTTGTGAGTTTTTATTTGTATTTTTCGTATTTAGATAGTAGTATAGTTGAGAGAAAATCTTAGAGAGAGGATTCAAGGGAGCAAGAGCCAAACTTTGAGGAGGAGCTTGACAACCTCTTTGAACACCTTCATGCTTTTCTAAGGGAGAATTCTTTAACTTTTCTCTCTTTGATTTTGTATTTCTTGAATTCATTGGATTATAATATTATTGTTCTCAATTTACATTATGAACTAAATATTTCTTTGTCTAGTTTTACTATGTGAACCAACCTAGTATCTTGTGTTTGTTTATTTCTTTCCTATTTCATTAATCAAATCCATTGTTGAGTTATTTATTTTACCTTATACTTGTTGCTTCTATTTAATTGATCACTAAATAGAATGTTGAATGAAACCTTTATGAACTTGGGAAGGGAAATTTAGGTTTGGACATAGGTAGAATAACATAAGATCACCTAATGTGGGATGAGTTTGTATAGGATAGGAATATACCTATGCAACTAGTGCAATCTTTGTGTGAGAATAACTAAACTTAATGAATCTAGTCAATTTATATTAGGAGTAACATATTAACTTGTCTAAGTATTTTCACTTATGTCTTGGAAGGGAATTTGTGAATATATCCGAATTCTCGGTTGACAACTCTAGTAGATTAATTAATTTAAAAGGAAAATTAGGAAATTGTGTATTTAAAGGATGGTTGGGGAATTAGTAAACCTAGACATTTTTCTTTTTACTTGCTTTCATTCATTTTGCATGATAGTTTAGTTGTCTTTATTTTATTTCTTTAAAATCTATATTTCAGTTGTTTGGATAGAGTTAGAGTTGAGATAATTTTGATACTTAGCATTGAATTAGAAATCAATCCATATGGGTTCGACACTTATTTTACTTCCATATCTATATTACTTGTGATCATGTGCACTTGCACGGGAGTGTGTAAATTTATAGTTGCACATTCCAACCAACAGATATCCAAATAGGAGTGTTGTAAATAATTTTATTAGGATATCTATTATAGAAAAATATCATAAAAAGAAGAAAAAAGATTAGAAATGCATTAATTAGATCTTATCTTTTAGGTTATCATTAAAGATATTATAGGAAATAAACAAAAAATAATTATGCCACTTGTAAACTTTAATTATTTCTCTAGGTCTATAAATAGACCATTTCATTTGTATAATGATATGCATAGAAAATCAAAGGTAAAGAAAATAAAGAGAAGAAAATATTTGCCTAGTTTTTATATTCTAATATTGTCTATAGTTATACAATATATAATAGACATATATTTGAGAACAAGATCAACCCAAAAATGGCCAATTTTCAAGATAAAACCCTAAAACAGTCATTGATTAAGTAGATGTAAAAAACGGTTATTTTTTAAATTGATCTTAAAAAACGTCTATTTCTTATAATTATTCTTTAAATAATAGAGGAAATTAGGCCATACATGGTCTTTTTAGAAAATATAGTGGGTCAGTTTTTTTCCAATATCGGTACTGTATTTTTTAGAAAAATATCAATTTTTAAATTTATTTTTAGAAAAATTTCTTTTTCTAAAATGATTACTAATTACCAGTGTTTGAAATTGGTTACAGTTTACCAGTTACTAGTTATAACATATTCTTTTTTTTTGTTCTTTTTTTCCCTCTTTTTTGTACTTTTTACTATTTTTCCTATTTCTATTACTAGTT
>JXTC01000378.1:10587-68717 GCA_002914845.1 Trema orientale | reverse complement strand
TTACCAGTTACTAGTTATAACATATTCTTTTTTTTTGTTCTTTTTTTCCCTCTTTTTTGTACTTTTTACTATTTTTCCTATTTCTATTACTAGTTGGTCATTAGTTAAATCCCACTTTAAAAAAAAAAAAAACTAAAAAATAAATAAACAAGGTTCAAGTTTTAGTAAGAAGTTTTGAGCAAAAAAAGAGTTTCAATAAAGAAGAAAGAAGGTAAAAAAAGGTTCAAGTCCTTTCTTCTAGTTTTTGATCATGCAATTTGGAAAATCTGGGATTTATCCAAAGAGTTCAGAGGAGAGAAGGAGAGAGCCAACGAAAAGAGATGGTATTTTTCTTTTTTTTCTTAATGAGTTTTTCTCCCATGTGTTGCATCGTATCAAACTTTCCGTACACACAAGATTTTGCTCACCGTTCATCTTGATTCGATGGTCCAAAAAATACCCCTACCTAGTGAGTGCAAAGGACATTTATCAATATACACATAAGCAGTATGTAGATATACATAATACATTCACATCACATGTACACGTGGAACTTTGAGGAGTCTATATCTTAACTCTATAATTGTTTTTGTAATTATTACCAACCACCTGGTTTAAATGCCACTTATGACTTTGCTTCTCCGAGTGTGAGAGCTTCTACATTCTGCTTGTCATTCAATGAACATTGACAAATGTGGTCAACTCAACTCAATGCATCACAAATAATTTGACTTTGCTTAAAATATAATATGGGGTTTTAAATTTTCAATTACGGGATCTCGCGCACATCTTTCTTTTCTATATTAAATGAGAACTAAATGCATTGCCAACAACTGCGTACGTACTTCAACCTCATTATTGATCGATCCTGAAATTATTTGAGATTGAATTTTCCCAAATTTACTTGAACCGTAGCATGTTATCTCATTTTTTTATAAGGGTAATTTACATTACTGGTCCGTAAATTTAGAGAATATTCTTAATTTGGTCCTTAGAAAACTTTCAATTGTGATCATATCGTCATTCACGTCTTTCTATCAAAATTATATATCAATTTGTAGTATAAAAATTAACAAGAGAAATCATGAAAGGGAAATTAAAAAGATTAAAAAAAAATTAAACGTAAGTTTAGGTTATATAAGAAACATAAGTACGAGGACTAAATTTCAGGTATTATCAAACTTAACTATTGAATTTTTCAAATCCGTTCAAGTAGATTTGTTTTAGGATGTTATATTCCTTATAAAGAATTTGTGGATTCCTAACTTATAGTTAAACAATGCACATTTAGCGGTCATGGATGTATTTCTCCTACTGTTTTTAGTTTTCGAATCTTTTCCCCCTACTATAATTCATAGATTTTTTTTTTTCATGCTTTTGATTTAATTAGGCTGCTCAATGCATGCTGTCCAATATTGAGTTACCTCTCAAGGACTCCTTGGCCAAAAAAAAAAATTAATACATTGGAGCCCCCAAGGCCTATTTTCTTGAGAAAATGCCAGGACTAACTTAGGCCAAAATGACTTTCTTATGTATTTTTCTAAAAATAACATTTTTAAGAGTCTCAAAAACTTTTTAACTATAGGTCAAGAGCTTCTTGATTTTGAAAAAAAAATTCTTTTTTTGGGCTTTTTTCTTGTTTAGGAGTTTTTTGCTTTTGGTTCAGGCGTTCTTTGCCCTTCTTAAAATTTTCTTTTTTAAAAAATTCCCCAAAAAAGTCATTTTTTGGCCAAATTAGTCCTACCCATGTCCTTTTCTCTATTTTCTTCTTAAACTGAAAGCTAAAGTTAACAAATATGTCTGGGTAAGAAAAAAAATTAGTGCAAATTAGGCAATACATGGTGATTTTAAAAGAAATTAGAAAAATACGGCAGTAGGCTTCCAATTATTTTCCCATACGGCATTTTTTAGAAAAATACCAATTCTTTTGAGTCGTGATGTGGTTCAATGCAGCAATAACTTTATTAGAATCATCAATATGCTGATAGTGGTGGTGCCTATAAAGACGAGCGAATTGCTTGACTTGTCGCGACCGGCACCGACTCAGCCATACAGAGTTTGCCAGTGCTGAATTGCGGTCTGAACCATCAATGGACATCGGAGAAGGGTAGAGGAGAGAAAGGCGACTCTGGGGGGCTACTCTGCCATGGCTGATTGATTCGATTCGATTCGAGTTGAACTGAGTTGAGTAGACGAAGCAAATTAGTTTTTTTTGAAAGGAAAGCGAGTTGCGTTTGAGTATATATCTCACTGGCTCTCCCTTTTTTTTTTTGTTCTTTTCTTATTTATTAAGGTCTCCATTAGTACTTTATTAATTTATAAAAATATCAATAGATAAGAAGAAACATGTATTAGTTGTGTTCACTGTTTTATTTTTTTAATAAACAAGTACTAAATACTTAAGTTAATATGAGTGATGCGACATACATGTTATGTTTTTATAATTTTTTTTTTCATTTTAGAGACTCATGAATTGCTTTTCAAGTCAAAATGAATGTGTATAATAATATCATGATAATTTATGTTCTACTTCTGTAGCCTATAATAGATGTTTAAAAGCTTTTATGTTCTTTGACTGTGGTGACTTTGTGAAGCTAATTAATGGGGGTATATACCGCACTATCATGTTGGCATGGGAATTGGATAACAGTGTTGAATACTTGAAAATTTTGGGTGAAAGTTCAGTTACTTTTAAAATTAATTAGCTTTTGAATACTAGTAACCAAAGTAAAATAAAGAGGAAAATTAAAAGGGGAAAAAAAAAAGATTTTTGTTTTTTTGTTATTATTAATAAGTAACTAGTAGATGAATATGAGCTTGGTGTTTGGAGGAGACTTTTAATTTATAGTTACTCGTAACTTTTTTTTATTTTTGGGTGCTGAAGGACATGATTATTGGTAACTTATAACCAGATTGATTATTGACTACTAATAACCTAAGTAACTATTTAAAAATAAAGAGTAGCTTGTTATCCTTAAGAGAGAAAATTACTGTTTCATTTTTTTCTTTAAAAATAATAATAATACAAATTGAAAGGGAAAAATAATTTAAGAAAGAGGAAAAAAAAAAAAAAAAGAAAAAAGAGTAACTAGTAACCATATTGATTTCGAGTAACTAGTTACAAAAACTATTTTTCAGTAACTGAAATCAAATTTGTAACTGATTACCAGTAACAAAAGTAACCATTTTTTTCATTTGAAAAAAGTAGCTCATTATTCCTAAGAGGGGGGGAAACAAAAAAGAAAATGGGAAGTTGAAAGAAAAAAATAATTAGAAAAAAGAGAGAAGAAAAGAAAATAATAATTGTTAACTATATTAGTTTTTAGTAACTGGTTACTAGAAACCAATATAGTTCTAGTAACCAGTTACTAGAAACTAATTTTGTAACTGATTACTAGTAACCAAATTAATCTTTTTTTAATTTGAAAAACGTAGCTTATTATTCCTAGGGAGGGGAAAAGTAAAAAAGAAAATAGGAAGTTAAAAGGGAAAAATGATTAAAAAAAGAGGGAGAAAAAGTAACTGGTAAGCATATTGCTACAAACCAAACTTGTATCTGATTACTAGTAACCAAATAACTATTTTTTAAATTTAAAAAAAGTAGCTCATTATTTCTAAGAGGGTAAAAAGCAAGAAAAAAAATAGGAAGCTTAAATGAAAAAATAATTACAAAAATAAGAAAAGAAAAAAAAAAGTAACTGGTAACAAATATGGTTACCATAAACTAAATTGGTAACTGATTACTAGTAACCAAGTAACTGACAACCAACACCCAATTTTGTAATTAGTAAATAGTAACCAGATTGGTTATTAGTCATTGCCACCAGTCTTAAATCAATGAACAAATAGGTAACTATTAACTAGAGTAACCAATTCCTTAATTAGTTACTGATTGCTCTAGTGACTAATAAATAGTACCTAAATTGGTTAGTCTAGAATTAATAACTAGTTTCCAAATCGGTAACCAGTAACCAAATCAGTTACTACAATAAGAGTAATCAGTAACCGTAATAATAAGTAACCAGTAATTATCCAATAGTCTGGAAACCAGTAACTTAGATTGGTTACTGATAACCAATAACCTAAGAGGTTACTAGTTTATAGACTGGTGACTGGTTATTGATTATTGGTTACCGGTTAAGCATATAAGATAGTAATTGGTAAGCATAGAAACTACTGACAAAAGATAAATAAGGAGCCAGGCACCAATTTAGCAGTAATGAGCACACTGGAAATCAGTAACAAAAAAAATCATAAACTAGTAACTAATAACTTAGTTGGTTGTTAATAACCAGGACTAGTAACCAGAATAGCTAGTCACAATTTCAAAAATCAGTAAAGCATATTGGTTACTATGGTTTCTAGTAACTAATAATTAGCTTCCAAATTGGTGACACTGATCATAGTTAACTAGTCAAGCGTATTTCTAATATAATCGTAATGGTAACTAATCTTTTAACTAGTAACCAGATTAGTTACTAGTTATTACCACCAGTCTTTGTAAATAGTCACCCATCTAAAAATTCATAACCAAATTAGTAAATAGTATATAAAGTAAATTTCTAAATTAGTAACTAGTAACTAGCCACCAGTCTAGAAACTAGAAACCAAGATTAGTTACTGGTAATCTGTCACCTAAGTAGTTATTATAGGTTAATAAGTACTAAATATTAGCTGAAGTAGTTGGTTACATTAGGTACCATATATTAACAAATACTTCTTATTTGCTAAGATAATTGGTTACCTATAGAAGCATAGAAAATTACCGTTGGCAATCGAAAGGATTCTCATTTTCTATAATATTTTTTTTAAAAAAAAGAACAGAGTGAAAAAATTTCTAAAAAATCAAAATTATGAAAAAAAAATTAAACAATGAAAAGAAAGATGTTTTCCCCGTTTCTAAAAAAATAAAAGATAAAAAAGTAGTGCATCATGTTCCTAAGAAAAAAAAGGAGTGGCTTTTCGAAAAAATTTTATTTTTTTTAAAAAAGATAGTACTTCCTTTTTTTTTATAAGAAAATGAAAGGAAAGAAAAAATTAAAATAGAGGAAAAGAAAAAACAAAGATAAAGAATTAAAAAAAAATAGAAAAAGAAAAAAACTATTAGGAAAGAAAAAAAGAACACATGCAAGAGCATGGGTTAATGAAAAAAGGAAAAGAAAATTGAAAAAGTAAAATAAATGAAAAAAAATAAAATGAAAAATAAAATTGAAAAAGAAAAGAGACTTGAAGAGTTCGAACCTTTCACACGAAGGAAGATGTTCGCAATCGAAAGTACTAAGCTATGTAGTGTTTGAGGTCTTGTTTCCTCCTTTTTATATTATAAATTTGAGCACTTTTCAACTTTATTTTTTAAAAATAACAACCACATGCCGTATGAAAGCTTTATTATTTTGTTTCACCGTATATGTCTAATTCTTTATGTTTTTTAACGGTAAAAGCCTTAAAAACCCAAAAAATTACTTGCTCCTAATTTCGAGATGAAAAATAAGACGACACGCCTGTACACATCTACCTATTACGTCAATGTTGTGTTTACGTTTGTTTCAGTTCTCATTTTATATTCTTCTGTCGTTGCGACGTCAATTAATAAATAAAAGTTCAATAAATGAAATTGTATTAGTGCTACTCTAGAGATTTTAAACGAAACAAGACTTGTTTGAAAAATTTATTTAGCAAGCCAAATACAAAAATAAACTTGTATATTTTACTCTTACCAATTACCAGTGTGCTCAGTTTGTTCCTCACTTAATTCTTTAGACAGAGTGAAATAAATTGTATTACCATTTGAATTCTTTTTCCTTCGAAAATTATGTTGCATTTTTTTCCCAAAGAATGTATTTGGTTGTTGTAATTTGTGAAGTTTTTATCTGGAACATATTAATGACTACCAAGGTGCCCTAAATAAAGTTAAAATAGTTTCCAGTACTCGTTGGAACTCCCCATAAAAATAGCCAAAACAGCAAAAGACAATAAAAGGGACAACTCAATCACGTAAACAAAGGTGCAGATGACACTCGAATAACAAAATAAAATAAAGAGGTGAAAATGACCCTCAAATTTCATGAAGTGTTGACTCGTACCATTATGAAAGCTGCCCTTAAACTCCGTGAAATGCAAATGGCCTCGGGGACTATTTGGCATCATAACTAAAAAATTGCTTTTTGTTTTAAAAAACAAAAAATTATTTTCTAAAAACAAGTAAGGCTATTTGGCATTGTTCTCTAGGAACAGTCTTTAAAAACAGAGTTAAAGAAAACAGAAAACTCAGAGAACAACAAAATGTTATTTTCAAAGTATTTTCTTAACTTTTTCTTTTTCTAAAAGAATAAAATAATTCTTTCACATGACTTTTATATACACATTCTCTTGTAACTTTCTCTCTCTTCACTTTCTCTCTCCTCACTTAAAGAAAACAGAAAATTCAGATAACAACAAAATGTTATTTTCAAAGTGTTTTCTTAACTTTTTCTTTTTCTAAAATAATAAAATAATTCTTTCGCATGACTTGTATATACACATTCTCTTGTAACTTTCTCTCTCATCACTTTCTCTCTCCTCATGTTGTCAATCCTCATTCTTTCTCCTCATTTTATTCTATCACTTCATCTCTCATCATTTCTATCCCTCAATTTTTTAATCACATTATCTATCCTCACTTTCTATTGCTGCTTTATTTTTTATAACTTTATTTATCTTTATTTTCTTTTCTCATGTATTCTTATCATTTTCTCTCTTGTGTGTTTTCATTTGTTTCTCTTTCTTCTATCTTTCTCAGAACTTTTTATTTCCTCATTCTTTCTTATCATTTTCTCTCATTATTATTTTTTATTACATTTTCTCTTACGACTCTCTCTCTCCTTATTCCCTTACTTGAATTTATATCTCGTCACTCCCTCTTGACTTTTTCTCTCTAAATATTTTTTTTATAACAAAAATATGATTTTTATATTCATATAATTTTTTTCCCTAAAAAATATTTTTTAAAAACATTTGTCAAACACCTATTGTTCTCTAAAAACATTATAAAACAGTTTTTGTTCTCATTTTTGAAAACACAATTCTGAAAACAGAAAATAAAAAACAATGCCAAACAGCCCCTGAGAGAGAGTGAGGAGAGAGAAAATTATAAGAGAGAAAATATGAGAGAGAATGATGCGAGAGAGAGTTACCAAAAAATGTGTATATGAAAGTCATATGAAATTTTTTTTTTTTTTTTAGAGAAAGAAAAGGTTAAGAAAACACCTTGAAAACAACATTTTGTTGTTCTCTGAATTTTTTGTTTTTTTTAACTCTATTTTTAAAAACTATTCTCAAAGAACAATACCAAACACCCTTATTTGTTCTTAGAGAACAGTTTTCTGTTTTTAAAAACAAAAAACTATTTTTTAGTTATGATGTCAAATAACCCGTGAATTTTCTGTTTTCTTTAACTCTATTTTTAAAAACTGTTCTCAAAGAACAATGCCAAACACCCTTATTTGTTCTCAGAGAACAATTTTCTATTTTTTAAAACAAAAAACTGTTTTTTAGTTATGATGCCAAACAACCCTTAAGTTTTTTTTTTTTTTTTTTCCTATTTTCGAATGAAAGAAAAGATTGAAAGTATGATTTAAACATCAGAGCTATCAAATAACATGAATGTACCTCATTATCACTAGCAAAAGAGGCATTGCCAGAATAGTGGTTACATGAAAAAATATGTCTATACATTACTAGCGATGACATATAGTACTTTCTAACATCAATCGTGCATTACACTTCACATAGAACAAAAGTTAGACCATTCATTCCTTTTCCCTCTTTTTTTTCTCTCTTTTTTCTTTTTATCAATCTCTTTTCGTTTTAACGTGGCAGCCATCTTAAACTAATTTACATTAAATGATTTATGAAAGTTACAACGAAAGTTAAATACAAGCCTAGTGAACTCTATCCTTCGGATAGCAAATAATGAAAATCTGGCAACCAAGAGAGAAACTCTAGAGCAGCCCAAAGAATAAAACACTAAAAAAAAAATTAAATAAATAAAAAAGAGAAAGGAAGAAAGAAGAAGAAGAAGAAGAAGAAAACAAGGATATTAAAAAGAACAAAATCACCTTGTCATCTCTGTGGATGATCCAATATTGGATCCATTTCTTTTTGTACAGCTCCTAAATCTCCTGGATTGCCAAACTTCTCAGCTTCTCTGGCAATCTGAACGTCACAAGGACAATAATACTGATAAAGAAATTTTACAACAAAACGAGGAAGGAGTGCAACTACGACAATTCCAAGCAAACATAACCAAAACAACCCAGTCTTTGCAACATGAAAGATCGCCCTGTCAAATAATATTGGAGGTGCAAACATTAGTCCATATACAAAAATGACCGTGTAATAATCTTATTATCTCAACTCATGTGTACATGTATAGCATTTCACAACTACAATGCAAGTGTTTGTTTATTTAGATCTACTTAAAATGCCAATATGTCCAACCGCAACAGGTTTATGACCAAAAATAGTGAGAATGACTTGTGGGAATGATCCACTAGAAACTTAAAAGCAAACCAGATAAAGAGCATTCACGACTATGACAAATCAATCTTGACAGATCTGATAGTGATTTCCAAAAGACCCCAAAAAATAAATAAATAAATAAAAAGAATGCAGCAAAACAAAAACAAAATCATAACTTCAACTATATCAACTTGGGGTGATTATAATTGAAATGGTGAAAGTATTCAAGGATCTGAATCACTCTGTTTTGAGTTTAGCATTAGTAATGTTGCAGTTATAAGTAACCACGTAAAACCTTCTTTGCTTGCACCATAATTCAACATGATCTAGCACAAGTATCAATAATTAACTACTTGTACTTTACTATTAGAAATTTTGAATGAGCTGAAACATTGAAGAGGAGATACATTAAACTCTGAGAAAATTCTTTTATCATGATGAAAACCTCAGGATTTCAAAGGCTTCAACTATTGTGTTTTGGATTGAGCATTAGTAAATTTGCTTTCGTGAAAAGAAAAACAATAATAGCAACAATAAATAAAAAAAAAAAAAAAACACACACACACACACACTCTCCTTATGCTAACTCTTAGCTGAGTCGTATTATAATAAATAAAAAAAAAAAAAAAAAAACCCACTCTTAGCTGAGACCATAATCCAGCATGAAATTAAATATACCGAATCTTTAGCGTCTATTTTTTCACTACTATGCACGCACTTGCAATTTACTATTTGGCTAAGCTAAGAAATTACAGAGGAGATTCAATATATGATGAGATAATTTTGTTTTTAGCTGAGATAAACTACAAAATTAAAATTAAAATACTTGTTACTTTCCGCAACAAAGTTCACATTAAAGACACAAGGATTATTTCATGCATAAAGGAAAATGAAATACTTGATACTATTATAGATAAGAAAACGTACCAATAACCAACTAGCGAAGGAAAAGAATCAATGACAGTAACACAAATCCAGGTTGCAACTATAGATCCCCAAATGGCAGCATGAGTAATCCAAGTCCACCGAATAACATCCATGGCCAAGTGTAAATTAACCAAAACAACCACTGCAATTGTCCAGAGATCTCCTATACTGGATGCATCAAGGGTGCTTCCCCAGTAAGCATAAAGAGGAATAAAGAAGGCCGCAAGACTTTGCCACAATGTGTCCATCATTGTCAGCCAAAACAATTTAGAGTTGTAGCATTCTTGCCTATGACCAGCACCATAAAGCTGAGGATACTTTAGAAGAGTTTTTCTACTAAGGTCCTTATCAAGAATTCCTACAACAATTGTTGGTAAGGAAGTATAGACTACAGAATACAACACGCTGCTCCACTCGGTGATTGCAGTTGTCAAAGTGTAAGATGTATAAAGCACATACCTACAGCAAATGCACCATGTATACGATAATAAGCATGACAGCGTTCCGATTAACTAAAAGCAAATCATACAAAAAAAACAAAGGAAAAAAAAACGAAACAAAACGTGCGAGTTAATTTTCAAAACACATTCATCCTCAAAATGAATTCAAATCTGACTCCATTCAAGTCCTTAACTTTATGTTCCAAAACATCTATTTAAACCAAATTAGCAGCTGAAAAATGAATGCAGTAAGAATTTATTGTTCTAACATCAGAAAAATACTCACCAAAACAAAACAAGTACAAACACTGCATTCCTGTAAAAGTTGTATAAAATTGTGTAGCCCATTCGCTGGTAATTCCAATGTCCATGGACCAATAAAAGAGGAACCAAGAATCTGAACTGCCCCATTGCAAAATCTGATGCCATCACAGCTTGCCGACCCTCTTGGCCACTGATGCCAACTCCAACATCAGCCATTTGGATCATTGACACATCATTAGCACCTGTTGATAATATGTCAGAAAATTCCAACAGCTTCAAATTTCAACCAGAGAATAGGCCAATAAATTCTACTGTCCTGGTCGCATAAAATACTGATTCATTTAGGGTATGGAAGTTACCATCCCCAATGGCCAGTGTCATGTCCGCGGTCCTATTCTTTACAAGGGCAACAATTCCAGCCTTTTGCAGCGGAGCCACTCGGCAACATAGCACTACGGAACATTTACTCGCCAACTCAAAGAGCTGGAATTGTTTTTTCAAAGAAAAAAAAAAAGAAACTGTTAAATTTACGTTTAAAGCATCATCCAAATCTTACCTAAAAAACTAGGTCCAGAAAAAATTACCTGCTCTTCAAGTTCACTGTCAAGAATGTAAACGAGGCTAGTTCCATCAACAATCAAGGCTGCTGGAGTGAAAGTAACTCTTGAGGTCCCTTCTGTATCACATGTTACCCCAGGCCTGGTCACGAGCTTCTTAGCCATGTCTGTGGCCTCCTGTAAACACCTTCTACAAGATTCCTTGGAGTTGCTATTAATAATAATTTGAGTCATCTTGGAAGTCAGGAGCTTTGAAGAGTATCCAATTGATATGGCAGTTTCTTGCTTGTCACCCGTCAAAACCCACACTTTAATCCCGGCAGTTCTGAGAGATTCTATGGCTTCTGGCACCCCATTTTGCAGTTTATCTTCAATTCCAGAGGCACCCAATATGCTGAGATTGTTTTCTACGTTGCCAGCAACTTTGCGTAGGAGACCAGCCCGACCAATCAAAGCTGTGCTAGCTGCCTCAAACGAAGAATGCCACTGCTCAAATTCGGAAGTATTCAGTTCGCGCATCCCAACAACAAGTGTTCGTAAACCCACTGAGGAGTAAGCATGTAGATGAGCTTCTGTTGCACGTATTATGTTCAAGTTCTCAGATTCATCGATCACACTAAGCATTGTCGTATCAGCACCTTTTACAAAAACTTTCACCGACTTGTCTGGGCACCCAAGTATGACGGACATTCTCTTACGATCACTATCAAACTCATGCAAACCCAAAACATTGAACCTGCACTGCCCATGATCGAGAAGTTCATGAAAGAGAAGTAATAAGGTCTTTATTTCTTGAAATAAAGGTTCAGTATTCTGATAATTCTAAATGGAAGGCAAGCATCTATAAGTAACGACATATTATCAAATATGATAAACTAAGCTATATAAGTAATTCAAACTGTTTCCCTTACTATCATCTTGTTCCTTATTGTTAATTTTGTGATGCATTGGGCAAAGAAGAAGCAACCACCACTTAGTTGTGGAACAAGTTACCTTCTATTAGAAAATAGTTGAACCAAGTTTTATAGTGGGTAACATAAGAAGGAACAGTACAGTACTGTCCAGGTAAAAAAACTTCAAGAAAGAACAAAAATAAAAATCCATAAGGAGAATGATCAGGATAACAGCATTTAAATTACCTTTGCCTTTGTCCAAGTATATCAATAACTATATGGCCTGAAGTTCTTTCAACAAGCATAAAACCGTAGGTTGCAGCAGCATAAACCAATGCTTGTTCATCAGGAGACTCTCCTTGGTAATCTATCAACTTAACTCTAGGATCAGATGTATCAATAACAAGAGGAACAATTGCATTGCAAGCTGCCAATGCAAGAAAGAAGTCATGGACTTGTTTTCCATTGTTTGTATTCCTTCCGCTCTTTAGTACGTGAAGAAGCTCTGGGTCAGCATTCACCTTCATCTTTGGCCTCAAAATATTCCCATCAACTGACACAAGATAAGGCATTAAGAAATATAAAATGAACCATGAAGATAATACAAAAATAAAAAATCAAATAGAACAGATAAGTAGCAAAAAGACAATGATCCAAAAAAATATTATCATCACTATAGGCTCAAACGAAAAGGATTTTTCGAAAGTATAAATGTTTTACCTTGCACTGAGTAACCCTGCTCCCTTTCTAAAACAAATCTCCCACCACTATAATCCAACCCCCCAATGCTTGCACATTGGAATTCCATTTTGTTCTCTGTAAGGGTACCAGTTTTATCTGAAAATATGTACTTTATTTGTCCTAAATCTTCATTTATGTTCAAAGCTCTGCACTGAAATCTTGAATTTGAGGACTCATCATACAGTTGCGCATCTCGGATCATAAAATAAGCCTGACCAACCCGGACAAGCTCCATGGAAATGTACAGAGAAATAGGGATCATAATCTGGAACACAATAACCGACATGAGAAAAGTGAAAATTATCTCCAGTCCCCATCCATAATAGTTAAAGTCTTTCACTTTCGCCCCAGA
This sequence comes from Trema orientale, assembly GCA_002914845.1. NCBI lineage: Eukaryota > Viridiplantae > Streptophyta > Magnoliopsida > Rosales > Cannabaceae > Trema > Trema orientale. Next base: position 56,065 of record JXTC01000378.1, on the reverse strand, counting down.
GAAGTCCTTTCTCCTGTAAAAGGGTAAGTAATCCAACTCATCCCTTTCGCGCCTCAACCAAACAGCGGCACAAATAGAAACAACTGTACACAGAGCAATAAGAAACACTGAGAGGATGATGATCTCAAGGTTCATACGGCTCTCAAGCTTGCTCCTCTTACATGAGGCGCCAGAGCTATTAAGCATAGCCTTTGTCTCCCGGCCAGCATACACAGCAACCCCAATGGCCCAACCAGTGTTTTTGAGCTCACAGCCTCGAAGAAGAACATTGGAGGGTCCTAGAGAAAGTTTTTTCCCATCAATTTCCAAATTTGCTTGGAACCCATAAATATTCCTATTAGGTTTCTCACACCTAATCAACCCACTAACCTTCTCCTTCTCCGGAAACTTCGAGAGTGTTTCCTGTTTCGCATAACGAGTCTTCAAATTCGACTCTCCATCCAAATTGATTGTCTGTACATACGAAACCCCAGTTGGATCACTAGTAGAGAGCAGCACCATATCACAAGGAATAGTTTCATTTGCCTGAATTTTGATGATTTCACCGACTTGAATATCCTTCCAGTTTTTCGGTTGGAACTGATTATTAACCAAAACTAAAGCTAAACGATTGTTCTCAATTCGATCGGACCGATGCCGCCTATAATCTTCATATGCATCCTTAACAGTAGTAACTAGCAGAACAAACGCTAAAGGTAATATAGAAGCTCCCCGGCCAAAAACAGCCAGCTGGGGTAGCTGATTGAGCACAGCTATTACAAGAAAATATATGTATGCAACTCTATGAAATTGTTCAAACAAATTTCTGGGCAAAAATGTAAGGATTGAATACTTTCCCGTCCTAATCGAATTCCTAGAAAATTCAAACCTCTCATTGGTCTTCCCAGGATCATTGACATAGATCAACCTCGAGTCTTCATCATTGATCTCCTTCTGTGAAATGCTGAACACTTCTGAATCAGCGGCTCTCGACCCATACCTGACATGCTTCGTGGCCCGATCAGCGAAACTCACTTCTCGAACGGAATTCCCAGCCGAAGCCTTGGACTGGAATGAAGAAGAATTGCCCGTGCGCGCCGAGGAGCTGAAACTAGATTCAATGTTCAGAGAATTCAAGGCCGGCCTTTTGGAGTCCATACCCGGAAATCGATCCGGATCAACTCGAATTAGGTTTTCCTTTCCCCCCTTTTTCTAGCTCAGAAACAACAGAAATGGCGGAAAGGTTGTCAGAGATTCGATCAAAAGGGACCGCTTCAAGGCCATGATCTGAGGATCAGAGGCCTCAAAACCACCGCCAAATCGATAATCAACAAATGCATTTCATTCCTAGGCCAAGAATTTCGATCAAAACCTGCTCCAAAATCACTGTTCAGATACAAATGTCGAAACCTAAGGAATACAGATTTTCCAGTAAACAAACAATATGATAGATAAAAACCCTCTTTCAAGCTGAATTTTCTAGAACTTTCTCTCTTTCCAAACGCGGCATTTTAGAGAGAGAGAGAGAGAGAGAGAGAGAGAGAGAGAGAGAGATTGTGGAGATGGGTATTGTGGTGATGATGGGGGAAGAAGCTTGGGTTGGGTTGGGTTGGGTTGGGTTGGTTTTGGGCATTGAAGAAGCGTGTTAAGGAGGGCGAATACGGAGGCGGATTTTGACGGAAAATGGCCTTAGAATCCCATCAAAACCCGAAAAGGTGCTTCCACTGCCACACCCCCCCCAAAATCTCCACACACGCACACCCCGTTCTCGTACTTGATTGATCTTTCTGTTAATATTCCTTGATCTAAGGATTAAAATGCAAAATGTCAAACTTTAGGGAAAATTGCTTTGCTAAAAATTACTACTTGGTGTATATTTATTAATCCATGATGAAAAAGAATACCGAAGGAGAAGGATCCAAAAAGAATGCATAGGAATAAAAAATTGAGTTATTTTTTTTCTAATTTTACCAATTATGTGCAAAGCATTTTCCAAAATTTGTATTTGAAATAGATATTAACTATAAAAATGAGTGGAAACGAGAACACTTTCATAATTTTCATTCTTTAGGCATTATTAATCAGTAAACATAGCCTTATATGAAAATTACGCTTAAAATTAAAGCACCTCAATTTTTATAAGCCCCTAAGCTTTTCATAATTTGCACTTGTTGGTCTGGTAGGATATACTCACTACAACTTGCACAATATATATTGGCAAAAGTAAAAAATTTCTCTTCTTTATGTTTACTTGTCCCGAGGAGATGAACAATTAATTTGATTACTGACCGGGTAAAAAAGGCGAAAAATCCTACTCCTGAAATTACAAAATATGATAAGGACACATGAGGACGCACTGAATTACTAGAAGTTAGTAAATACACTTTACATGAAATGATTTAAGGTGAATTGTAAAAAATACTTTCAAATTTAAGTGCTCTGTAATTTAAATTTTGAAATTTAGATTCCGTAATATAATATTCTAAAATTAAAAATTAATATTTATACTGATTTTTTGATCAATTTTAATAACAAAAAAATAATAATATACTCTATTCAAACTAAATTAATTTTTATTATTCTCTTTAATTTTGAGGATATTATTGTCTTTTACTAATTAAAGTTATTCAAAAAGTCAACTTAGGGTATTAATTTTCAGAATTCTTAATCTTACAGTATTATTTTGCAGAGTACAAATTTCGAGGTTTAAATTGTAGAACACTCAAATCTCAAGATATTTTTTTGTAGTTTACCTAATAAATTTAAATTACAGAACACTCAGATTTCAGAGTATGATAGCTTTATATTTTTATTTTTTATAACAATTACTGCCTAAACCAAATGTCATTCATCAACTCCTATGTGCTTTGTGGTGCTTCTCCTCGCAGAAAACTACAGCGATCTGTGCTAATGGAAGCCCTAGTACTCCCACCTAATTTTTGCTCGATCCACCTCTATATGAATGAGTCAACGCCATCTGCCTCATAGATCATTAATCTTCAAAATTACGGCGCAGTAATCTATTGCTTGTGTTCTTCGCTAAGCCTCTATCACGAGTAGGCCTATTTTTATACATGTAAAACAATTGCTCCTTGACTCCTCCGCCTTTTCTCATATCATATTTTGGGGTGTTGGTAATTTTTTTACTCCTTAAAATTTGTTTTATGGTTTTTTAATTGAGAACAGATAATCAATTCATCTTAAACTATTAGCAGGTGGACTAACAATAATATTATACTTTTACACTCCTCATTCATGTTTAGGACTAAATAAACAAAATGTTCAATTTGGGCCAAACAAATAGGGATGAAAGCAATACAAATGAAAGGGGAAGACTTAAAACAACAAAAGCTCTATGACAAGTTAGGGAGTTGCAACTATAAAAATTTGAACTTAGGATCTCCTACTCTGATACCATGTTAAATAATTAATTCATCCCAAAAGCTTAATTGTTAGGAGGTAGGCTTGATCAATATTACCTAACAAGGATTTTAATAGATTTGTGTTTTGATCCATCTTTATCCATTAGACAAGAGTTTTCGAAAGCATCTTTATTCTCAAAAATACTATCATAAACCATAATGACTAATATTGTCATGATTATCCTCAATAGTATCAAAGTTAACCTAGTCTTATTCAGAAGGGATAGACACCATTAAAAAAAATGGTTATTAAAGAATTTCCTTACTATAATGGTAAGTAGAATCCAAATATCTTTTTTGATTGAATACATGCTCTTGCGGACTTCTTTGAATGACACGGTTTCAATAATGATATATTAGATTGTCACACATCACTTTATAGGTTGAGATGAAGAAAAAATAAAAAGAAAAGTTCTTATCACATTATTATAACTCTATTATTGAATACCAAGGCTAGATCCATCTTTACATCTTAGGCATGTCACCTCTTGTGTTAGTACATCATCTTGGATATAACACCATATTCACCATGTTATACAGCCTAGTATTAGCTATGTTATTATAATTGAAAATCATTATAGTCAACTTGAGTTTGATCCTAAGTTAACTACCTAAATTAACACAAATTTGGCTGAAAGTAAAAAACTTCTTATGGACCACTTTATCCCAAAATAACCAAGACATAATGAATCTTACATGTGACATAAAAGCATAACTTAGAAGACCTAAAGAATGGCATAAAAATAAAATTTACATAACTTATCATGGACTGTAAGTAATTTTGTGAGAACCATATTATCAAAGATGTAGTTGAGTACACTGTGAGTCAAAACTCTAATATGCCTGAATCTATGTTTCCTTCACCACTTTGTGATTCTATTTATTTAAATAATTTTAGTCCCTTGAATCTCAAATTCCTAAGTTTCTCTTGATCATATTGGATCTAATATATATTTATTTGATTTAATTTTTTAAATGACTATTGATCTATTTTTCAATATGAAAGAATTGTTTGTTAAGTAAGATGTTCCAAAGACTTATGTGTTCTCAATGTTTTCTAATGCAAAGAAAGTAAAACAAGTGCCAAGTTTCTGTAGAGAAAATAGTCTTTTTTAAGTTTTTAAGTGTACATAAGAGACTACATGTCAAAAAAATAAGTATAATAAGAATACAAATATATTGGTCCTTACCAATAGATTCTCTGACTCGATACAAGTTGAATTCTCTAGAGTAGTGTAGTCTCCTTTTATGCTCTTGCTTTAAATGCCAAAGAATCAAAATAACCTTTTGATTCACCTTCATGGATTTCTTAAATCCAATGCTCTCTTACTTCTCACAATTTTCTTACTCTAATTTTGTGAGACAGTTGTCAGACTAATAAATGTTATAATTCTCCTATAATCTCATAGCACTTATTTATAATAGAACATAGTACAATCCTAGTCTTACTTAAACTCTTATGAGTGAGATCTTATATTTCAATTAGAACTCTTTTAATTAGAGTATTCTTTTTTTTTTTTTTATAGAATAACTAAAGGAATTAAAAGAAGAGATAAATAAATATGAGAGCATGTATGAGAGTCCCACTTTGTATCTTCCCTTTCTCACAAAACTCTAACCTTATAATCTTGGAATAAGCACAAGGGCCTAATAATTGGCCCGTTGTATTTTCTGGAGCAATCTTATTTAAATTCTGTTCAAGGGGGGCATATTGTGCTGATTTAATTTAGGATAAAGTACACTACCTAATTCTAATTAACTCTTAATTAATTAGTCTAAATATATTAGAAATGGTTTATTCTACTAAACATATACTAATGAATTCTTAAATAAAGTTTATATTAAGGAAGGCCATTAACATTTAAATATATGGATATATATCCTTATGAAAAATGTCAATAATATGAGCTAGATAAAATTAGCATTTTGCCCTTTCTAGTTATTTTCTTACATACGTCTAATGGATAATTTGACTTTATCATGAAAATTAGAATTTAACAAACTCCTTTATTGAGTACTTAATACTAAGAATTAAGTATCCGTATCTCAACAAGGTAATATTAATTCTTAGATAAATGAGAGTCATAATTTCCATATGTAAATAAATATCCTCTACAACTATGAGAGTATATTACCAAACTCTCAATGTCAAGCTAAAGTTATATTATTTAATAAGTTTTTTAGTAGTATAGTTCGTGAATGATAAATCATAAATTTGTATTCTTTAATAAGCCAAGTAGTATAGTTCTTTTTCTTTCTTTTTTTTTTGGATAGAATTTCAAGTAGTATGGTTCATCAATATAAGTTTATTACTCATTTCATGTTCAAGATAGTTATACTTTTTGTTATTTTTATAAATGTATATTTTAAATAATAGTACTTAAATTAAAAAAAAATCACTTGGTCCTATTAGTATATTTGACTTACATCAGGTTATTTGTTCAAAATCAAACAATTTGATGACTGTAGACTAATCACTCTTAACTAAAAAAGAAAAAGCATACAACCCTTATACTAGATAAAGTGTACAGCAACTTGTAGGTAGTGAACTATTATTCAGAACAAATATAGAATCATGTTTACTACACATAATTCTTTATGTGATTAATTTTGTTATCATCTTTTAGTCTTGAAACTTTCAGATATTTACATTTATATCAATTTTTTAATATGAATACTACATGTGAGACATATTTTATTAACCCATTAAACAAATGACGGATGGCATAACTCGAAATATGAAAAGGAAAGTTCTAAATCCATCAACAATTAGATTATATATATTCATTTTCTTTTTAGACCACAAAAGAAAATTTTTATTCTTTTATTTTTCTTTATATATTTATTATAATTCACAATTACCCTTGTTTACTTTGGGCATTCCTTATTTTGTTGTACTAATAATGGAAACAAAATATATGAGCTTGAAGCTATTATTATTATGCTTAAATAATTCATTTTTTTAATTTTAAGTTTTTTTTTTTGAAATGATAAGTTCCTTTTTTTGGGGGTTTTTGTTTTTGTTTTTTAAATTATTCACCAATTTTATCCTATGCTTTTTGCCTTCCTATTTCCTTACTTTTCGTCTATTTGCTTTTTCCCAAAAAAAGATAAATATGAAAATTTTGATCAAGATAATACGATATATAAAAGAAAACCAAATCTAAAATGGTATTTATTTTTCTCCTTTATTATTTTTTTGTTGAGAAATGGACATGTGTAAATCGTGGACCACATGATCTAGGTTAATTTCGAGGATCTATAAGCATCAATAGGTTGGATTCATTTTTATCGTCTTTTCTATTTGGTCTGTCTTGAATAATCTACTTAAGCATTCGAGTGTCTTCTAGATGACAACCACCACTATGTGATCAAGTGTTGAGGTAGAAGATACCTAGAAGCAGTAAGGATATATGGACAATTGGAAAATCACTCCAACACTATATGAAATAGGTAAAGACAAAATATTTTTTATTGAACATTAAATGTTGTTACAGAAAATGTTTATAGGGCACAAATCCTAATAGTTTCAAGATTCTATATCTTTATTAAGTATCAAAACTTGTGATTTTAGATGCTTCCATGCTTTATATTATTAGTTTATGATTTATCTGAGTTTTAACTTGTAGGAGTCGAGTTATCGAACTCCGGTAGAATGATAGAGGAAAATAATATAATACTTATAATTTTGTATCATTATTATTGTAAATTATGATTATATAGAATTCTTTTCAAGATTTTATTTTTTGAGTTAGTTTTCTAGTTGAGTTAGTTTCTTAATTGTATTTGGTTTCCTAGCTAAGTGTAATTTTCCTATTGTTTAGGTTTCTATTTTATATTTAGTTCTCCAATTATATACATTTTCCTATCTATAAATAAAAGGAGATTATTAATTTGACCCTCTTTTAATACATGTGATGAAAAGACGTACAACATATAAACTATTTATAAAAGTAGGACTTTTATTGCCATATCATTTAATGAATATTTCGGAGTTCCAAAATTATCCCTGACTTAACCCTTGATGAAAATTTTCGATCAAGTCGAAAAAGTCAAAAGTGACAGAGATGGCGTCAGGAAGGCGGCCGATAATATTCGACTGGGGTCGAAATCGTTCGATTATAATCAAACGATAGTCAAGCATTGGTCAAAAATTTTTGACAAGTGGCTTTGACCCCAGTCAAATTATTTGTCATTCGATCTCAGTCGAAAGTTTTCGACTGGTGTCAAAATTTTTCAGCCACCAATCGAAAAATGATCGGAATAACTTGGAGAGACGGCTGAACAATTTCGACCACGGTCAAAATTTTTCGACCCTAGTTGAGCGGAGGCACTGCTACCGGGGTCGAGATCAGGACCAACGGTGGTGACTAAAGTAGTTTGAAGTTTGTTAGGAAAATAGGGTATCTAAGTAATTTTACATGTGTGACATGACAATTGGGGATTAGTTTTGAAAACATTAATGAGTGAGTCTTATTTTTCATCACAAGGGTTTAGTAGATCCTCTAAGTGTAAATTTTTCGTAAATAAACCTAATAATATTCAAATTTTAACAAATTGTTATAAAAAAAATTGAATAAATGGTGGTTCTATTGCCACTTTTTTTTTTCCTCTCCTCAACTACTTCTAATTAATTTCCCTCTTACAAAAATATCCTTGTATAAATTGACCTAAATGCCTTTATATTTAGTTAAAAAATCTTATTTCTTTAGCCACCCTCAAATTTACCGTATATAGTAAAACTATATGAAATCATGTCATAAATATTAATAGATCAATAACACAATTCAATTTTTAATATATTGATTAATAAACTAAATAAGATAAGGTAATAAGGTTTTGATTTATGTGTTATATTAATGTTAATATGGTGACTTTTTTAAGAAATAATAGTACTAATTTTTTTAAAATATATATGTATATATTTTTTTAGTTTCATGTTTTCTTCTGATGAATCTTATTTTGTATTTAAGATAATAGGAAATCAAATTTGTTATCACTATTTTTTATTATTGTTATTAATTGATCTTCTTTATCTTTCGTTTTTTCTGGGTCATTACAATCTCCATTCTTCTCTGACGTTTTTTTTTAATACAAAATATTCAATCTTTTTACTGATATTAAAGCTTATACTTCATTGTTTGCATCATATATGCTTTATTTTTAATACATAATAAAAAAAGTGCAGTTATTAAAAAAAAATCATTATGCTATTTGATTTCGTAATATTCTTTAGCAAAAGAGAAAAACAAAAACTCATTATGCTATTTGATATCGTAATATTCTTTAGCAAAAGAGAAAAACAAAAACTCATTATATTTATTTTCATTGTTGACCATTTACGTGGAGTAACATACATCAACATTTTGAAGAATACAAAATGGAGAAGATAGAAAGTTGGATTTTAAAAGCTAATGGATTGTAAAGTATTAGAAGGGTGAGAAAAAATTATTTTTATTAATGTGCGTTTTTGTAATGAAAAGCTGAAAATAAACTTAAAAAAATTTAAAATTTTATGAGGAGTCTATTTATAAAATGAGTGGGGAGAGGAAAAAGAGTGTCAATAAGCACCCTTGAATGTATTGTTGAATTCTCTCCTCTTGGTTCTCTTCTCTAAATTTTCTATATTGATTCTATTTTGTCTAAAATGTCTATCTTGATTCTGATATTGTCTCTCCAAACCCCTTTCTTGTTATGTGGATCTCACCAGTAAGAAAAAACCACATCTGCTTCGTTAGTAGTCTCATGCTCGGTTCAATAGTATTTTTCTTGGTATTAACATTGCAAAGGCTTGGCAATGCCTAAATATTTTTACGTAGAGTTTATTATGCAGAAGCTTCTAATTTTTAGTGGGGGGGGAAAAGTGTAATTTTCATTTATTTCTTTTTTTCATTATTAGTTGGCCACTAAGTGCATGATGTCCATTGTCCAATGACTTGGATAAGTTGAGTGGGATCTGACTCCTAATGTGTTGGGTTCAACAAATTTGGGCTGCATTTAAGAGCCGACGTCTTTGCTTGGTGGTCCCAAAACTAAATAAAGAAATGCTTTTTTTTTTTTAGGATAGAAATGATCAATAACTTAACTAAAACGAATAAACAAAATCGTATTATTTTAGTTCATTAAAAAAAAAATTGCATTATTTTAAAAAAAAATTGTATTATCTTTAAACTTTTTTAGTATCCGAAAAATGACTCCAAAATGTTATCCACAAAGTGGATAATACCATATAGTCCTTTATCAACTAAATGAGTCATCTGATACTTTCTTTGCTTTCAAAAAATTAAAGAAAAAAAGGTGATAATTTTTTTGCTTATGACTTGTGACACTACTTTTATATTACGTAGCCATTAAGTTTTCATTTTTAATTAGTTAACATGAGTTTCAAAATCATATTAGTGCTCCTAACATCTGAATTTGACAATTTGGACCCCTGAATTACGAACTTTGGCAGTTACGTCCTTAAACTTAGATTAAGGGTAAGACTAGTTTAGAAGTGCAAAAGAAACCCAAATATTTCTGATTTTTTATTTTTTTACTGGGAAAATCCTAAATATGGTGAGGATGGCTAAACATGTGACTGTAGTCATTATCCATAACTGACAACAATATTTCCCCCCCTTTTTTTCTAGTTTTTATTTTGGTTTCAAAAAAGACAGAGAAAAACAGAAATGGAGAAACAAAAGAACAAAACAGAAGAAACGAACAAAACAAAATAAAGTCCTTAGAAACAAAAGAACAAAACAAAAAACAAAATGAAAACAAAAGACAAAATGACAAGCATAGAGGAGAGGCTGACCTCTGTTCGGGGAAAAGCCTGTAACATCATCATCTCAATACATAGAAAGTCACTGACAATAATATGCTAAAAGATTGGTTATGGTGATCTTTTTACATTTCTGTTTTCGTGCTCTAGTAGTATTGCATGTGATGAACTGAATTCAAAATATTGCACCAAACAAAAAAAGGAAAAAAAACTAATGGTATCCAGTCTCTACCATCACTAGTAATAAAACACCGAACCGAGCCGATAATAGACAGAACTGTCATTATAACAAAATGTTCAATCAATTTTGGAACAGCCGATAATAGACAGAACTGTCATTATAACAAAATGTTCAATCAATTTTGGAACAGGGACACCATTGGTGTTTAGCATTGTGATCTTGAAATTGTTATCGACCCAAGACGCATAACCGATTGAGATAGCTTATTTGCTTCTGTATTTCTTTTTCTATTTTCTTTTGCAAGGGAGTACTTTGGTTAACATGACATTGTCATGTGTCCTTAGGGTACTAGTGCAATAAAAATATCATGAAGTTTATTGGGTATGAAAGTTTGAGATGACTGATTAATTGAGAGAGTAACAGTAGAAGGAAAACCAAAAAGCAGAGAAAACAATCTTATTCAACTCATTTTTTTTTGGGGTAAATTTCATGTTACAATTGTCTAAAACTCATCTACATTGTACACACCGCTGATTTACATAAAATCATATATGTAAAACTACAAGAAAAGTAGAATGAAAACCTAGTATCTGAAACTCTATCCTTCGGATAGCACTCAAAGAAAAATCCGGCAACCAAGAGAGAGACTCTAAAGCAGCCTAAAGAATAAACAAAGCTATATAAATGAAAAAAGAAGGAACAAAATCACCTTGTCATCGCTGTGGATGGTCCAAGATTGGATTCATTTCTATTTGTACAACACCTAGATCTCTTGAATTGCCAAACTTCTCGGCTTCTCTGGCAATCTGAACATCACAAGGACTATAATACTGATAGAGATACTTTACAACAAAACGGGGCAGGAGTGCTGCTACAATGATTCCAAGCAAACATAACCAAAACAACTTGGTCTTTGCAATATGAAAGATCGCCCTGTCAAATAATATTGGAGTTTCAATTATTAGTCTCTAAACACAAGGAGTGTTCAATATTCATACTAGTTCAGTTCATATCTATGTATAGAGCATTTTACTTGTACAATGCAACTTTATATTTCTCCCCTTCATTTTTCCAATAAACACCGAACTCAGGAAGATATAAAAGTGAAAATAGAATGAGTTTGGTAAAGAATTCATTCAAAGTACTTAAAAAAAAAAAAAAAACACAATATTTCCAGTGCACTACCTATATGATGAACAGGTTTATTGCATCGGATGAGAATGACTTGTGGGCATGAACTACCAGGGAAATCAAAAGAGACTCACTGCTACGACAAAACATCCTTGAACAAATCTAATAGTTGAAAACATAAATCAACTCTACTTAGGCAATTCTAAGTGTTTGGGAGGATTATTAGTTAAACAATGGGAATCTTGGGAATGATTTTCAAAGGCTCAAACTCATTTGGCATTGGTCATGTGTTTATAAGTGAAGCTCCTAGTAATTTAGTTTGCATAGACTGTAACCCAACCTGAACTTGCACAAATATCAAGTTAGTGTGTGCTTTACCTCTGTATTGTGACATTATTTTACCTTGCTACGTGAATGAGTTAAGGATACTATTAGCAATGTGAGGCAGAAAATAAAATGTAAAATTTGATAATATTTGAAAAGAAAGCGTACCAATAACCAACGAGCCACGGCAAAGCATCAATGACAATGACACAAATCCAGGTTGCAATGATTGATCCCCAAATAGCTGCATGAGTAATCCAAGTCCACCGGATAACATCCATGGCCAAGTGTAAATTAACCAAAATAACCACTGCAATTGTCCAAAGATCCCCTATACTCGATGCATCAATGGTGCTTTCCCAGTATGCTAAAAGTGGGATGAAGAAGACGACGATACTTTGCCATAACGTGTCCATAATTGTTAGCCAAAACAATTTTGAGTTGTAGCATTCTTGTCTGTGACCAGCACCATAAAGATGAGGATACTGTAAAAGAGTTCTTCTACTTAAGTCCTTGTCAAGAATTCCCACAACAATAGTAGGCACTGAAGTATAGATCACAGAATACAACACGCTGCTCCATTCATTGATTGCAGTTGTCAAAGTGAAACATGTAAAGAGCACATACCTACACGAAAGTGCATGATGTATTAGGTTGATAAGCAAGACAACATAGCCTAACAAAATTTGTTCTTTTTTCTTTCTTTTTTTCCTTTTCCATTTTTCGTTAGCTGTAAATCTCAACCCATTCTAACTGACTAAACTGTATTTCATACTTAACATAAATAGGCATGTTAGTTTCAGAATTGGTTTGATCTCAAAAGGAAACCAAATCCACCTATACTCTTCAGCTTCAAGTTCAAAACTTGTTTGAACTAGATTTGCATCCAAAATTAGAGGCAGTACAAATATTTTCCTAGCTTCAGAAGAAGGGGAAAAAAAATAAAGGATTACTCACCAAAATAAAACAAGAACAAATACTGCATTCCTATAAAAATTGTACAAAATCATGTAACCCATTCGCTGGTAATTCCAATGTCCATGGACCAACAAAAGGGGAACCAAGAATCTGAATTGCCCCATTGCAAAATCTGATGCCATCACAGCTTGTCGACCCTCTTGACCACTGATGCCAACTCCAACATCAGCCATTTGAATCATTGAAACATCATTAGCACCTAGAATAATCCCACAGAAATTTTTAACATTAGCTTGAAATGCAAATAAGAAAAGAGTTCAACACATATTTCGAATATTTTGGGAACATAAGGTATCGATTCAGTATATCACAATTTGGAAATTACCATCCCCGATGGCCAGTGTCATGTCAACAGTCCTCTTCTTTACAAGGGCCACAATTCCAGCTTTTTGCAATGGAGCCACTCGGCAACATAGCACTACAGAACATTTACTTGCCAACTCAAAGAGCTGAAACATTAAAACGATAAGTTAGTTCTAAATTTAGGACATCATTAAGGCTTGCTCAAGAAAACTAGGCCCAGAATCAATTACCTCTTCTTCAAGTTCACTGTCAAGAATATAAACAAGGCTAGTACCATCAATTATCAAGGCTACTGGAGTTAAAGCAGCTCCTGAGGTTCCTTCAGTATTGTCTGTGACACCAGAAACTGTCACAAGCTTCTTAGCCATGAGTATTGCATCTTGTAAACTTCTTCTACAAGACTCCTTGGAGCTGCTGTTAATTATAATCTGGGTCATCTTGGAAGTCAGGAGCTTTGAAGAGTAGCCAATAGATATGGCAGTTTCTTGCTTGTCCCCCGTCAAGACCCAAACTTTAATTCCAGCTGTTCTTAGAGATTCTATGGCCTCTGGTACCCCTCGTTGCAGTTTGTCTTCAATTCCTGAGGCACCGAGTATCCTAAGATTGTTTTCTATGTTGCCAGCGACCTTGCGAAGCAGAGCAGCCCGACCAATCAAAGCTGTGCTTGCTGCCTCAAACGAAGAGTGCCACTTCTCAAATTCTGAAGGACTCAGTTCCCGCATCCCAACAACAAGTGTTCTTAAACCCATTGAGGAGTAAGCATAAAGATGACCTTCTGTTGCACGCACTATATTTAAGTTCAAAGATTTATCAATCACACTGAACATTGTTGTATCGGCACCTTTTACAAATACTTTCACTGTGTTGTCTGGGCACCCTAGTATGACTGACATTCTCTTACGATCACTATCAAACTCATGCAAACCCAAAACACTGAACCTGCATTGTCCAAGTTCAAAAAGTTAATAACTAATGAAGTAATAAGGTCTGCACTTCTGGATATAAGGTTCAGTAACTTAATATAAGTTTTTATGGAAATATCGGCAAGACTTTGAGAAATAAAAATCGAGTGTCTAGCTGTTTCTCTCACTATCATGTCCTTAATATTAATGTTATCACTTCGTTATGAATTCAAAAAGCCTTAATTGAGATGAACTAGACAAAAAGGATACTGACAGTCCAGAACAAGATTGAATGAACCATGAGACTGCGAAACCAAAAATTTGTAGTGGTAGCACAAAAATACCAGGGTAAAAGAAAATTAGCCTAAGGAGAAAAAAAATTAAAAATACTAAAAAAAAAAGCAACCAGGAGGAGTGTGGAAGGACAACAGTGCTTCAAATTACCTTTGCGTTTGTCCTTGGATATCAATAACTATATGCCCTGAGGTTCTTTCAATAAGCGTAAAACCATAGGCTGCAGCAGCATAAACCAATGCTTGTTCATCAGGAGACTCTCCTTGGTAATCTATCAACTTCACATTAGGATTAGGGGTATCTGTCACAAGAGGAACAATTGTATTGCAAGCTGCCAATGCAAGAAAGAAATCATGCACTTGTTTGCCTTTGTTTGTATCCCGCTCATTCTTTGATAACTGTAGAAGCTCCGGGTCAGGATTCACCTTCATCTTTGGCCTCAGAATATTTTCATCAACTGATTACAGATAAGGCATTAAAGAAATTGAAAATACATTAAGCAAGTTGAGTAATAAAAAGCAACATAGACCAAACAAAGGTAGCAGTAATGATAATGATGATAATGACAAGGACGCCAACTAATAATAATCATAATAATAATAGTTACTGCAATAGCTTTAACTGAAGCAAATCTTTTCAAAAGCATAAATGTTTTACCTTGAACTGAGAAACCTGCATGCTCAATTTCTGAACTGCCTTTACTGCCACTGTAATCCACCCCCCCAATACTAGCACACCGAAACTCCATCTTGTTTTCCGTAAGGGTACCCGTTTTGTCCGAAAATACATACTTTATTTGTCCTAAATCTTCATTTATATTTAAAGCTCTGCACTGAAATCTCGAATCTGAGGCTTCATCATACATTTGTACATCTCGGATCATAAAGTAAGCCTGACCGACCCGGACAAGCTCCATTGAAATGTACAGAGAAATGGGGATCATAATTTGGAAAACAATAACAGACATGAGGAAAGTGAAAAATATCTCCATTCCCCATCCAAAGTAGTTATAGTTCTCCACTACCTCCTCAGAGAAGTCCTTTCTCCGGTAGAAAGGTAATAAATCCAACTCATCCCTGTGGCGCCTCAACCAAACAGCGGCACATACAGAGACAACTGTACACAAAAGAATAAGAAACACAGAGAGGATGATGATCTCAACGTTCATACGGCTCTCAAGCCGGCTCCTCTTAGATGGGGCTCCCGAGCTGTTGAGCATAGCTTTTGTCTCCCGACCGGCATACACTGCAACCCCAATAGCCCATCCAGTATTCTTGAGCTCACAACCTCGAAGGACAACATTGGAGGGTCCTAGAGACAGCTTCTTCCCATCAATTTCCAAATTTGCCTGGAATCCATAAATATTCCTATTGGGTCTCTCGCACCGAATCAACCCACTAATCTTCTCCTTCTCAGGAAACTTTGACAGCGTTTCTTGTTTCGCATACCTGGTCTTCAAATTGGACTCCCCATCCAAATTGATGGTCTGCACATATGCAACCCCAGTTGGATCACTAGTTGAGAGCAGTACTATATCACAAGGAATAGTTTCATTTGCCTGAATTTTCATGATTTCACCAACTTGAATATCCTTCCAACTTTTTGGTTGGAACTCATTATTGACCAAAACCATGGCCAATCTATTGTTCTCAATTCGGTCAGACCGATGCCGCCTAAAATCTTCATAAGCATCCTTAACAGCAGTAACTAAAAGGACAAAGGCTAAAGGCATGATAGAAGCTCCCCGGCCAAAGACTGCCAGCTGAGGTAGCTGATTGAGCACAGCTATTACAAGAAAATATATGTATGCAACCCTATGAAATTGCTCAAACAAATTTCTTGGCAAGAATGTAAAGATTGAATACTTTCCTGTCCTTATGGAATTCCTAGCAAATTCAAACCTCTCATTGGTCTTCCCAGGATCATCAATGTATATCAACCTCGCATCCTCATCATTAATCTCCTTCAATGACCGGCTAAACGCCTCAGAATCACCTGCTCTCGACCCATACCTCACGGGCTTCGAACCCAGTTCAGCAAAACCCACTTCCCTAATGGAATTTGCAGCTGAGGTCCTGGACTGAAACGAAGAAATGCTTCTTCTAGAAGAAGTATTTAAAGTAGACTCAACATGAATAGAATTCTCAGCTGGGATTTTGGACTCCATCCCAACTACTAGAATTCGGTTTTGAAGGCCTAGAAACTACAGGTATGGCAAAGGAGGTTTCTGGGTACTAAGGAGTTTCCTCAGATATGGGATCAAACGTGAAAGCTCTGAAGCCTTGATCTAAGGATCACAGGCCTTATCAACAAATTCAAGAAATACCCAGATAAAAAAATCGAACAAATTCACAGAAATTTACAACAAGAGCAGAAACTAGTAATACCAAGTGCTCTAGAGAGAAAGAGAGAGACAATAAAACCCAATTCTCTACTCCAACTACAGATGAACAAACTGTACAAAAAAAAAATCAAATATTTGAGAATAAAAATCAACTCTGCTTCGTTACTTGTAAGCTGGGTTTTGTTTAGTTTAGTTTTGAACTTACTGGGTTGTTCACCAAGGCATTTTAGAGACAGAGAAAGAGGTTACAGAGAAGAGAATGGTAATGGCTGGAGCTTGGTTCTGTTTAGGCTCAGCTACAAATTGGTCATAATAGAAGCGTGTTGTTAAGGACGAATGGTAAAAGGTCAAAGCCATTGTGAGAAGCTACAAAGAGAGAGAGAATCTAGAGAGAGAGGGCGGCTACTACAAAGAAAACTAGGAAGAAGAAGTCGTAATGGGTGGCGACATCAAAACCCATTAGAGATCAAAAGCTAAGACTCTCAATCAATCAAATGAATAAATAAACAAAAGAAAGAAAAGTCTCCTTCTCCCCCCCACGTAGAGGGAGAGAAAAGACCGTTCTTCTCTTTTCTCTTAACTTCATTCAAAATTCTTCTAGAAGGACTTCCTGCTGCCTTGAATATTTTATAATTTCGATTTTTTTTAGTTTATTACCCAATTTAAAAAAGAAAAAGAAAAAAGAAGAAGAGTGAGTGGTCCCAACCAAATGTCTGAATTTGACCCAAAATATAATTTGCTTTCCTATTTTGTGATCTTGGAAACTCAGAATGACGTGGACAGCTTCCTCTATTGTTGCTTTCTTTCCATTTTCTGTGGCATGTTTTTGGATGGATAGGGATAATAACAAAAATATGGGCGCGTCTACAGTAGGGACGTCCTTACGTAGGGCCCTGTCTATTCACCGTTGGATGGGAATCTGTATATAAATAGATTCTCTACAGATTCTCGTTATTCCCCACAGATTCCTATCCAACGATAATTAAGGCATGACCCTACGTAGGGACGCCCCTACCGTAGCCATCCCCCAGCGCGTCTATAGTAGGGGCGCCCCTACGTAGGGCCCTGTCTATTCACCATTGGATAGGAATCTGTATATAAATAGATTCTCCACAGATTCCCGTTATTCTCCACAGATTCCCATCCAACGATAATTAAGACATGACCCTACGTAAAGACGCCCCTACCATAGCCATCCCCAAAAATATCTGCTTAAAATTTTGATAAAATGTTTAATATATCTCTTCAGTTTTCGTAAATTATAAAAATATTCTTTTTGATTAATAAATTAATACAAATTTCAATCCTATTAAAATTAACAAACAAAATATCAAAATTACTCTCCCTCCAAATTTATAACAAACAATTTTTTTTTTGAAATGACCAAGATACCATTACTTAAATACAATTAAATAGCTAAAAGACGAAAAAGTTTCTTTAAAAAAATTATATAAAATTTTTCTTTACCAAATCTTTTTATTTGCCAATCAGATGAGATATTTTTGTAATTTATGAAAATTGAAGGGATATATTGAGCATTTCATCAAAACTTAGGGGATATTTTTATTATTATACCTTTTGGATATTGATTTTGGTGTGTCCGCTTAAATAAATTATGTAATTTCATACTATATAAATCAAACATTTAAAAAAATAAATAAATAAATTTCAAGGGCTCTGGAAGCATGAATGTTGAATTATCAAATTATGCCAGAATAGAGAAATTCAAAAATGATATGCCAAGTACTACAAATTTTATGAAAATTAGACCAACAAATACATCCGTATTTGCGTGGTAACATATTTGATGGTAATATTTGCGTGGTAATTCTTTATACTTTACAAGTAATAAATGTTTTTTTTTTAATCAAAAAACTAATAAATATTTTTGAACCATTGATCTGTCATTAGAATTTGTATCATTAACATACTATATGAGAGGGGTCTTCGAGTTGTGGTTTAAGTAATAAACGAACAAAAATCACCTGCAAAGAAAGAGATACTGTTAACCATATAATTTAACGCTTTAAAGTCTACATCTTTTTAAAAAGAGAAAATGTTGTAAAATAATTTTATATTTCATGATTTTTTTTTTGGGAATGGCTACGGTAGGGGCGTCCCTACGTAGGGTCATGCTTTAATTATCGTTGGATGGGAATCTGTGGGGAATAACGGAAATCTGTGGAGAATCTATTTATATACAGATTCCCATCCAACGGTGAATGGACAAGACCCTACGTAGGGGCGCCCCTACTGTAGACGCGCCCTTTTTTTTTAATGAAACCCTCTGTATTTTAAGAAATATATGAAAATCCCTTTGAATTTAATTTTTCATTACAAAAAATTTCGTAATTCAAGCTCCTCGTATTATCAAAATTAGGAAAATTAATAGAAATGACAAAATTATTCTTAGTAAATTTTATATTTATGCTTAAAATAAATTTAAGAATTATCTATACTTGTTTCTAAATAATATTTTGATTTTTCAAATGACATCATAAGTGATAAAATAGTTTCTAAACAACTATCTATGTTTACAAACATAAAGTAAAAATGTAATATAAACCTAAATCTACCATCCACTAAGGGTAAATTTATCATTTCTTATTAATTTTCCTAATTTAGTTTATATGAGAATATTGAATTTTAAAAATAGTTAAATTATAAAGCTTTTATAATTAAAAAAATCAAATTCAAGAGAATTTTCCTATATTTCTTAAAATACACAATGGTTTCGTAAAAAAAAAAATGAAATACAAGGGCCCCGTTTGTTTCACCAATTCTATTCTATTTAAATGAAAAACTCGTTGGAATGTGTATTTGTTTTAATAATTCTAGTTTTTCCATTCAAATAGTCTTTTAGAAATGAGTGTTTATTTCAACAATTCAATTTTTCTATTCAAATGGTCCATCGGTCATGTCAATTATTTGAATGGGCTTTTGTGTATTAGAATCAGAATAGAGCCTAGGATGTATTTTTGAATGGTCTATTCTAATGTCTTCCATTCTAATTATACCTCATTCTACTTTATTTCAATTCAAATGTCTCTCATTCCAATTATAAACCATTCAACAATTTCTATTTAAATATATTCATTCAAATGAGTGAACCAAACGATACCAAAATTTTTTTATGGCATTTTCTCTTTGTTTTAAAGGTAAAAGCATATTTTATTAACTCAAATTTTCATGAACCAAAAGACAAAATAAACAAAGGATAACAATTTATCAAGCACGAGACGAAAAGCATAAAAAACTAACTAATGGGCTATCTTATTCCCATTCTTTGGGAATATAGCGACAATGACCACTATTAATAACAATTTAAAAGGAAAAAAAAATCTAATTTTAGGGAGCAATCAAATTCAAGAAAGTTTTCCTATATTTCTTAAAATACACAGTAGGCTTCGTAAAAAAAAAAAAAAGGAAAAAGAAATATAAGGAGGTTATTTTATGACATTTTTTCTTTCTTTTTTCTTTTTAAGATAAAAGTATATTTTATTAATTCAAATCTTCACGAACTAAAGACGAAATAAACAGAGTGCAACAATTTATCAATTACATGCCACTAGGGAGACGGAAAGCATAAAAAGCTAACAAATGGGCCATCTTATGACGAGGTAGACTAAAGCACGAGAGAATTGCATCAATCTTAGAAGGGATACACAACTTCCATAAGCATTTTTCACCATCTAATAGGGACCGGAGAGGTAGAACCCACCTAACTTATCAACTCATTCACAATTCACGAGAAGCTAATATAGTTCTATTAGCTTCAAAGTGCAAAATTTATTGTCTTAGTTTCGTCCAGCTGCAATGACTGAAGTTTATTAGTCTAAAAAGCATAATGACAACGCAATGACGCATGTTTTATACGTGTTATTTATGTACTATTAAAGATAACATGATGAGCTAATCGAAACTTGTTTCTAAACACTAAAAAGATGTAAATTCTAACATACCCTCGTCACATATAATAAAAAATAATAAAGACCATTGTTTTTTTTTTAAGGGGAAAATAAAGATCTTCTTGTATAATAAATTTATTTCACATATTAATTAATTGGATGGAAAGTCTTATAGCCAACATATTTTAACCTTTAGGTATCAACTTTTTTCCATGCCAAAAATAAATATAATGTTACTCTCTCAAAAATATATATATATATATAACTCTAGTTTTTTCTATTTTTTGGTAATAAAAAAAGTTAAAAGGATAGAGGGTAATGTACAATTATAATATCGGATAATACACCTACTCACATCAATTAATATATATCCCTCTCAAAATGAACTATTTATAAACCTCCGACCATCGCGATGATAGTATGTAACTCTAGTTAAGCCGCAGTAGTATATAACTCTACTTAAGCCAAAAAAAAGAAAAAAAGAAAAAAGAAAAGGTAGGCTTACTCTCATCCCTAAAAAAAATGTAAGATATAAAAAATAAACCACCGGCAAATGAAGAAAACTAATGACAAGTTTATTTCGCTGTAATTGTAATCGGAATAAATAAAAAAGAGAAATGAATAGGAATAAAAAAGAAGGGTATGAGAATCATTATTTGTAGTATATTGTTTAATTAAAACTAATAGAAATGAGAATCGTATTCATTAGAATACTATTCAGTTGTTTACTTAAACCAGGAAAAGTAATTGGAATGTGTTATATTTACTAAATTGTCTTTTTAAATGCATATACGTTTTAAAGTAGATAGATTTTTTAGAGTAAAATTGTATTTTATAATTTTAAAAATTAAAAAAGAAGAAATGAGTATTTACGAGTAATCAAACTCCTAAGGTGTTAGTGGGGGAAATATTCCCATTCTTCTCTACTAAATTTGTGTGGATTCTATATATTTCTCCGTTTTCCATAATTTAGTAAACATTTGAATATGAATCATTATCTCATATACCATTCTCAATACTCTTTAATAAACATGCTATAAAATATAAAAGATAAACTACTGGCAAAAAAACAAAGAAGAAAAAGTAAAATGGACACTTGGTGGCTAGGACAACTTATTTTCTCACATAAAAAATACTAAAATTTAGAAAATACTTAAATTTTGGTGCCGGTTTTGTTGGAAGTTTTCGTCAACGATTGATATCATTGTCTTAATGTCACAATTTTGTGACACGATCTCAACTTGAACTATAAATAATTACGAATAAAATGAAACAAGATATATTAGTTATAAATGACGTCTTATATATATCTTTTAAGTACGATAGCTTCTGATTGTTCCTCTTTTATTTTCAAGAAACAACACTGATCTGTTTCAATAGTTTTCCTTTCTAATACAATTTTTTATTTTTACTTTTTGAGGGTACTTGAGCCCACTAAGTTGATTGGGAGATTTCCAGATTATTATCTAGACAATTTTAATTACCTAAGGATATTGTTCTTATGTCATATTGATTTGGTATACGCAATTCTACGAGTTCCGTTCTCATAAGCACCAAAGAAATTAAATTTTTAATATTTGTAATTTGGCTTGGTTTGGTTTGAGAATACCCCCTAAATATATAGATCCAAACAAGATAAGCTTCCTTCCACCTATAAAATCCATGTGCTTGTAGTGCCTCAGCCTGCATATGGTAAAACATTAGTTTTATTTTTCTATTTTAAAAAAATAGTAATTTCATTCATTCAAATACTAATCTCATACTCCCTATAAGGTCAAAAAAAAAAAAAAAAGTAATTTCATTCATTCAAAAACTAATCTAATACTCCCTATAAGTTCAAAAAGAATGAATCCAATACAAAGATGTATTGAAATATAGATAATCACAAAATAAAATAAAATAAAATAAAAATAGTTAGTCAAACTATTACATTCTTTTGACGATTAAGAAAAAAAAAAATGCACGAGATTTAACATTCATGGAACTCCACAAAAGATACTATTACTCGGGCTTTAACAGAAACACATCTATAGTTCTTTTCAATTCTAAAATGAAAAAAATCATCCCTTTAGATTTTAGCTTATAAACAAATCCAATCCTAAGTTAAAATTATAACAAAAAGACAAAAATACCCTAGTCAAAACTAGGTCAATAAGAATAAAAAAAATTATTTAAATTTTAGGTTTAACATTGGTTTGAATAAGGGTACTTTTGTCTTTTTATTGTTTTAATTTTTACTAAATTTTGATTCAAGTGTGGATTTATTTATAAAATGAAATCTTAGGGGAGGATTTTGTAATAAATAAAGGTGGATTTTGTAATTTAGACAAAATCAAAGAGAAAATTTTCTAAGGGTGACTCTATTTGCACTCTATTTTTTTCTGTCCCCATCTTTCTTCTAACTAGATACTCTTTAAAATCAATTTTCTTATCACACCCTCTTTAAAAGTTTCGTCCAAAATTAGTCATCAATAAAAAATCAAATGAATTTCATTTTCATATCACACCCTTATTTTTTGAAATCTCACATTCCTTTATCTTAGGTTTTTCTTTATTTTTTTCAACCTTTTGCTTTAATCACGCTAAAACTCAAAAAGTTCTGATAATATTTCCAATTATAGAAATAGAGGGATCAACTTTTGGGATTCAAAATACTAGCAATTTTTCATTTACTTATGAAAAAATTGTTTTCCCATTTCTCATAAAAAATCAATGTTCTCGAATTATTTTCTATGGCTCTTGAAAGAGTTTTTGGATTATTTTCTTAGGTTCTTGAAAGTTAGAGAGAGAGTTAGTGTTCTTAAGAATTACAGAGAGAATTCGAATAATTTTTTATGAGGTTCTTGAGAATTAGAAGGGAGAGAGAGAGAGAGAGGGAATTCTTAAATCATTTTTTAGGATGGGTTAAATTGGCCATGTTTACTAATCCGTAATGGAGAGGAAATGAAAAGAGAATGATAGAGAGAGAGAGAGAGAGAGAGAGAGAGAATTCTTAAATCATTTTTGAGGATGGATTAGATTGATCATGTTTATTAATCTCTAATAGAGAGGAAATGAAAAGAGAATGATATTTTCTTTCATGTATAATTAATTGATATATAAATACATGAATGAGAATCATTATGTGTAATTAATTGATATGTAAACACATTATTAAAGAGAATCATAGCATTCCTCACTTATTGTTTCTTATTCCTCCTATTTTTTTTTCCTTTCATTTTTTTTTTCCACTCATTCTCTTTACGGATAAGTAAACATGGCCAGAATTCTTGAATATTTTTAGAGAGAAAGAGATCTTGAATCATTTTTGGTGTTCATGAGAACTAGATAAAGAGTTGGATTTATTGAATTATTTTTTAGGATTCTAAAGAGAGGTTGTTGAATTATTTTTATTGGATTCTAGAAAGAGTGTGGAATATATATTATGTTCATCCATCATTATAAACACTTAATTTAACTGAAAAAATTTTCATGTTTATTTTGTTTAATTTATTTTATCAACTGTGTTAAGGGAGTGTGCAAAAAAAAAGAAAGTCAATAAAGAATATTATAGTTATTTAGTATTATTTGCGTTCAGTTATATTATTCTAGATGAGGTTATTTTTGTCTAAAAAGAGGAGAAAAAATAGAAATAGAGTGACCTATTTTCTTTTTTCTCTTTTTTTGAGAGAGCTACTCATTTTCTAATTACTTTCAAATTACTTTTTACTAGTTGAGTTGATTCTTTCCACTAATACAAAATTTATCTTATTCCATTGTTTGTCAAATGCGATAACAATGGGCATTGACGTCATAATTTTAGTATTATTGCCATTGTATCAAATGGGATAAAGATTGTCCGCTAAAAAAAAAGGGATAAAAATTAGCATTCACGTCATATTTCAGCATTATTGCGGAATAGATTAATATTTTTTAATTCATAAAATCCTTTTCTAAGTGTTTCTCTCTCTTTTTTTTTTTTCCTTCTCTTTTCGACTAATGATGTGATTCGTGTCCTCTTTGAAAAATTTTCGCAGTCAATGCCCTCCAAAATCCAATATAGTCAGGTTAGCAGAACATGGCCAGTTCAATTAAGTTTAATTTATCTGTTTGTCAGTAAGCGTACCAATTTGATAGATAGTTTTAATAAATTTGGTAGCAACGTAAGAGTCCTTTGTAGATAAGAGCCCAAAGTAGAAATCGTCATAATTTGGGTTAAGTGTACTTTTCTCCTCTCGGCTCTCTCTTCTTAAATATGCTGATATTTGAAATGATTCATTCTAGTTGGCATTTTTTTTTTTAAATAATTGTGAGTAGACATTGCGTTGTCATAACAATTAACAGCAATCCCGGTCTCTTCACATTAAAAGAAAAAAAAAAACCAGCAATCTTGTCTTTTTATTTATTTTTTTAAAAAAGAAGGAAAATCCAAGAGTTACACTTGGACATGATAATTATTGTTTTGTCCAATGTAACAAATAACAAAAACATAGAAGTCCTACCTAAAATGAAAAAATCCTGATTATTAGTGTGTGACTGTATATATCAGCAATACGGCACACATGTCATATGTTTATCATAAACGAAAAGGAAAACATTTTTTTCTATTTTTTTCTGAAAAAATTTTTACTTCCAAATTTAGTAAAGAAACTTTATGGATCCACGTGATTAGAGGAATTGAGAAAGGAAAATCTGAGTAGTATTTCTTTTCAATGGGAATTTGACTTGACGGCAGTGTTATCCCAATGGGACAAATAGCGTATTATTTTTGGGACGTTTTTTCTTTGAACAAAATAGGTGTTCTCTTAATAACATTCTAACGTTGCTAAAACGTCAAAATCCACATTCTAGAAGTTTTGAAAGTTGTTTGATTAACTATGTATTTTTTTTAAATACGGAATTAAAAAAAATAAAAATATGGTATGTGTAATCACAGCTTACTTCTAAGGAATTATACAAAAATCTCTAATATGTTTTAGTAAAATACTAGTTTTGATCTTTTCAAAAAAATAAAATTACTAGTTTTGATGTTTGTTCTTAAGAATGCAAAATGTATCTTTTTAGTTTGTCAAATTAGATTAAAATTACCCATTTTGAGAAAAATCCATCGACTTTTGTCGAAGTTTATATTCAAATGGCAAAAGTGCCTCTAGTCAAGTAGTCAAATTTATCAATTAAATTTAAAACCAAACAACTTGAATGCAAATTACTAAAATTTATTTGTAAGATATTATGCAAAAATTTCAAAAAAAAAAATAAAATTGATGTTTGGTTATGGGGTGTATTTTGACTATTTAATTAATTTGAATAAGGGTATTAATGTCATTTCATAACATAATTTTCACCAAAATTACTAAAACACAACACAAATTTGGTATCTTTCCTATTATGTGTAGTATTATTCTTAGCACTACTTTTCTATTATTTTTTATAAATATTTTTGTTGGCTTTAGCAGAATGCATTCTAGAAGGTAGACTCCACGGACAGAATAATTTTCTTGCTTGTCGGAATTAGCTCGTTTGAGAACCTTCTATTCTTGTCCTTGTCGGTTGCATTAGAATTGCAAGGCTTAAAGCTTCAGATGTCAACAATGAAAGAGATATATAACCAGAACCGAGCTGAGGAAATACAGAAAAAAGAACTACCTTTTTCTTGACTTTAAGATTGAAAAAGAAAATAATTATAAAAAAAAAAATAATAATTGACACACTTATCATTTTACTTAGCTTTAAAGCTGTATTACACGTAAGAATTACATATTCTAGTATCCTAATATCCTTATTTCTTAATAATAATGTGGGATAGATTATTTAAATATTGATCATCTGAGAAAATATTGAAAAAGTGTTTGGATAGTAAGATTAGGCATTCCCACGTGTAAGACAAAGCTCAGAATACCGTTCACTGGAGGTAAGAGTGTTGGCTCAAAAGAAAATGAAACACACCACCTTTTTAGAGGATCGATTTCTTAACAACAACTAACTTAAAAACCAAAATGTTTTATATTATAGTATGACGTACCAATAAGAAACGTTACTATACAACACTCGTCCATCCCCTTCACCTAAGGAAAGGAAGCGATAGACAGAAGTCTAAAATTGCCATAGTAAGATTGAAACTCGAACTTCATAATAGTCAGATAGAAAACTATTTGTTTATTTTTTTTTCATAAAAACAGATATTACATTTAACTGTAAAATGAAAGTATTTACAAAGGATGAACTGAAATAAAATGCAATTTCGGCCAGGAGTTAGACCGAAATTGCAGGTTCAGGCTACAGAATACATTATGAAGAGCATTTTGTGTACTTCATAATTTCTGTGTATTTTGGTTTCTCCATCATGCTTCATAGTGTGCTTTTGGTATTATTTGGCATGGCCTTCTACCAATAAAATGATTCTTCATCCGCCAATTACAAAATCATATGAAGCTAATGAGCAAAACGAACAGCATATAATACAATACAATGTAGCCAAAAAAAAAAAAAAAAAAAAAGCAAAGAAAACGAGAATCTAGTTAATGATTTCACCCTCTTCTTCATCCCCATCATCTTCACTACTGTCACCACCACCACCACCACCACCACCATCATTATCATCATCAATGTCGTCATTCTCACCAGTTTTTCTGACAACAGTCTCATCACGAACTTCAGAAACACCTTTTCCAGCATGTGGAAAGCTTTGTTCAACCACGCCGTCCTCACCGGACCCTTCCTTGACTATTACAGAAGGAAATGTCAAAGGTTTATCAGGGCCATCTTTGAAGAAAGAATTCATTACCATGAACCTAAAAGCCTGCAGCAAGTGGCTCTTGTCTCTCGTTATATCTGCACTAAGAAGCTTCTCCAATAGTGATGGTTTCCTCTTGCTCACCAAAGGAACATCTGAGGAAGGATTATCATTCAACCTCTGCTTCTTAGAATACCGGTCTTTCTTATCATATCTCCCTCTTTTATCAAACTTCTTGTGTAATCTCCCCTTCTTATTCAATGGCCTCCCATTCTCTTCTCTTCCCTGCCCTTGTTGTTTTGGATCTGAGAGATAGCACCCCGGTATTTCGGCAACTTCAACACCCAATTCAGCTTGCTTAGCTAGAATCTCCTTGAGTTGCTGCAAAAAGTGATTCTATATATTAGAAGTAGATCAAGTATTTACATACAGCAACTGAAATTGAGAAAATTAGACACACGAGTTAGAAACTGACACGTGAGCAGATACAAAATCAACATTTACTGAAGAAAAACGAATAGTAGTATAGTAATTGACTTGATCAACTATGTCAACCAATGGACACTGATTTCTGCCCTTCACCTAAGAGGAAAAACACAAGAAACCATAAAGAAAAAGTGATTAGTCTCCGAACTTTTTCAATTGAAGCCAGTCTACCATCCTATGGAATGTATGGCATTCTTATATCCCATTCCCCCCTCTAAAACAATGAAAACCATAGTCCTCTAAGTTGGAAATGAGTAAATTCCGATACTTTACGTATAATGTGATGCCTCTGATCAAGTTACAATTCAAACTATTAATGGAAATCTAATTATATACAATGTGGTACCTCTGATCAAGTTACGATTCAATCCATGAACAGAAATCTATTACATGTAATCTCGATATACTGGTTTTTTTGGGAAGGAGTTGACTATGGGTTAATAACGTAATATTGATGCTATGATTAGCAACAAAAATGACATTCACGCACTGAACTACTCATTCTAACTTTATAAGAAAACAATGAGCAGTTCTAGCTTAACTGCTGAAATGGGGAGACACAAATAGACTTCTCTGTTATATGCAATGAATAGAAGACAACACAGTCTCAGCAAAAAAATTAGTAGTAAGTCTTAAATAAAACAGAGAGAATCAATAAATGTACCTCTCGACGTATTTCGGCCTCTCGCTCAAGAACCCCTTTGTCTTGCTGCCTCTCGGCTAGCTTCTGCAAGCAGGGCAGGAATTATCAGAATGTCCATAAATGGGGCAAATTTAAGCAGTATATACCATTTATAAATCAGACCTTCTCTACGTTACCCTTAGATGGGTAGTTCTTTCTACGTTCCTCACGCCACTTTAGAATTTCTTGTTCCGTATATGTCAAAGAAAGAGATCTTCTCATTTGTGATATGAAAAACACCCAAACGAGGACAATAGTCAAACTCTAATGTAATAAATTTATTAAGAATCTGAAAAGGTAGCAGCTTAGATATAAGAATGTTAACAGAATACGAAAAATGTGTAAAATACAGTGAAAATGACGGAAGCAAGAGCAATCCATTTACTTTGTTGCACAGAATTTAGGTTGGAGCAAATTTTTCTGTCCTAGGTTAGAGTAACACTCCTCCTTTGGCGGAGAGATGGAAAAAAGTAGGTAATCTTGATGAATAATCATTTTCTAATTCCTTCTGGCTCAATAACTGAAGATAGTTGCAATGAACAAAAAAGTCAATCTCATAATTAATGTTGTTGGCACGAGAAAGAGGAGAAGACAAGGATTTGGAATAAAATGATATTGACTGAGGCCTTTCAAAATCACTATCAGATTCCACGACAACTAATTACTCTGTGCACATATAAATTCATCACCAATTTAGTTCGAGTACTCAATTGCATTTTACATAGCACCTAAGTAACAAAATGTAAATAAAATCTGACATTGAATCATAACCCAATAAACCTAGTTTTCTCAAATGTTCCCTAAGGCAAGTTCGCATTTCATTAACACAAAAGTGTTTCTGCAGCTTAAAGCATCAAAACATACTCTTGGTACACCTTTAGACTGTAAAGTGGCCTACAATAAACCAAAATCCAAGAGTCTTCTTCAAAAATAACCTCATGTAATAAAGTGGGAATTGGACAAGGAGTGCTAATTAAACATGACTTACAAAAAGAACCTGAACCATAAGAACTTTTGTTTTTAAATTTTATTAGGATCACAGATAACTTACCTTCTTTGTTCCCTCCCTTTGTTCAGAGAGTTTTTACAAGCAAACCTTCCAGACTTCTCATTGCTTGGTCCTGCATGTGTATGACATGTTTTGGTTAGAATATCGTAAACACATTGAACAACATGCTTGTTACAGTAAATGGTGTAAGCTTCCACAAATGTCCACCGACCACAATCCCCATCAACATCCAATAATTGAATGCAGAGGAAATGTCCTACATTATTACATGATTGCATTCCCTCATTTTTCAATATATTTTTTTTTTGAAACAAGAATTTTATTAATAAATATAGAAAAGAAAGACAAAGAACTGAGAACAACAAAATGAAGAGGATCAGAACTCAACCTCAACCAAAAAAACAAAAAAGGGAAATAGAAATAGCAAAATAAAAACCATCTCTTATGTGGTTAGATTAAACTAATGCAGGAAAAACATAATAACAATCCTTAAATTGAGCTCCAACGTTTTCCTCTTTTTTTTGTTACTTTTATTTTTTGGGCAATTTCTGGTTCTCTAATTTAGCGAAGAAAGCTCTGCGATCAACGCTCATGGTATTTAGAGAATATGTTATTATGTTACAGAGTCAGTCAGAGGAACTATACATAACGCTTATAATACACAACTTTTCTGTTTCTTCCTGCCTAAGTGGATTATAAAGAAACTTTGGAGAAAGGTAAATTCCACAAACCCCTTCCGTTGTGTGCATTAGAAAATCCAAACTTTTTGTTTCCATGTTTTGTGTGATGAAACTGAGAATTCTGAAACCTACAATAAAAAGAAGTCTGCCGTGAATCACGAGTCACTCATTAAATAGGAGAGCAAACAAATCACAATACATACAAACAACCTACCCCCCCTGAGGCATCCCTCTTTTTGCATTCCTAGTAAAGTTCTTACTCGATGGATTTTTCCCGTTGGAAGTATAATTTCCCTGCAACAACCATATGAACCACAAAAATGGCTATTCAGCAGCGTATAAATCATTACTGATAACTAATCTGAAAAAAGAAAAATACCTTAAGAATATAAGGAAAAAGAGCAATAGAAAGAATATGTTGAAATATAGTTGAGGGCAGTAATCCTAAAAAGATGGAGAGAGATTCCAGTGCCACCATGAGGATGGACCACTGAAGTAATAAAATCAATAAAATGACCTCATCGATCAGTTGATCAAAAATAGCTTTGTTTATGAAAGCTAAACTTACAACAAAGTCACCAACTCAATTCTTACTAACTCAAACTTGCTGCTCATAAATAGATCAAGAATGTAGGAGTGTAGGACTAAATTATACGAACAATAAAAGATAGAAAAAGTTTTGCCAAAGAAGATATATTGAAGATTCCAAAGAGAAAAATATAAAATACATACCTGTGTCCCCATGAATCCAGGAGGTTGCAAGATATTTGTTTGCTCTGTTTGGATAATTGTAGATGAGTTCCCTTGCAATTGTCGACTAGCTATAGGCGATGGTTTCAGTGTAGTTACATCCATCCCAGGCAGAGGGAAGTTGTGCTGATTATGGTTAATTAGCTGTTGAATTTGATTGTATTGAATAGTACCAAACTGCGGATTTGCCAAGAAGGCAGGATTTTGAGGGACCGTGGGCTGAAGTGCTTGGCTCAAAACCCCAAATGCATTCTGAGGAACAAACTGAGAAAGATTTTGCATTTGCATAGGCAGATATTGATTCGTACTCTGCAAATGATTCGGCATACAGATTTGTCCAAAAATCAAACCCACATTCTGATTAAACTGCGGCAAATTCGATAAATTGCTATGCCCGAATCCTTGCCCGTGAATCGGAAATGTGGCAATGGAGTTGATATTGTTCACACTACTTTGTGGACCAAATCCAAGATGGGGTTTACCCGGTTGAGGCACGGGACCATTTAGGTTACCCAAATGGGGAGCACCCAGATGATTATTTTGTAAAGGGTAAAAATTGTTAGGACCATTCATGAAGCCAGGTGGAGGTGCCATGGAAGTAGGCACATTGGGCATACTAGAATTACTGAAAGGGATAGGAACTTGAGAATTGTTCAAACCCAATTGAGAATGAGGCGCCATAACCTGCTGTTTAAACAAAATTCAGACAAAAAAACTTGGGGAAAATGCTTTGAATTTAGTAGATACATAAAATACATATATGCACAATTCAAGTGTGTATATTCATATGAAATTCTGCTCAAAAGCGAGAGAAAAAGAGAGAAGCGAAGTACCTGTTGAGGAGATTGAGTGGAGCTCTGCACTTGGTAGGAAAGATGAGGAAACGGGTTGTGGAGAGGCAGCATTTGAGAACACAGGATCAGAAGAAGGGTTTTTTATATTTGTTTGGGGGTTTAGAGGAAAGAAACGACGTAGGGTTTAAGGTTTTCAGGGTATAAAAGCTTTAATTTTAGGTTTTGCTAGAGAAATTTTATTAACTATGCCTCAAAATATCCCTAATTTCACACATATGCTCAATTCAATTAATTCTCACAATTTAATGCTTTGTGATAACTTATGGACAAAAACACCCCTAGAAGTACTATGTTTCATCTGTACCTATACGCTTTTCTCCCTTTCAGCATTTTGGCATTAAAAAAAAAAAAAAACTTCTCTCATATAGGGGTGGTAATTCGTGTTGTCGTGTCATATTTGTGTTGTGTCGAGGCATATATATAATGAGCGATTACTAAACCTAAACCCGACACGTTTATTATTCGTGTCATGATTTGTAAACCCACACCCGACACGTTTATTATTCGTGTCATGATTTGTAAACCCAAACCCGATACGCTAAATAAACAGGTTAACCTGTGAGCGACACATTTAACACGTTATTTAAATAGGTCATATTCAGATCGTGTCCAACGTAACACGATCTGCTAACCTGTATACTGTTAACCCGTTAATTGAACTCAATTTAACATGTTAATGTTAAATATGTTGTATTTGGTTCAACTTGACATGACGTATTAACCTATTAATTTTAATATATTAACCTATTTCACATTTTCAATATAACTTGATATAATCTATTAACTTATTTTATATTTCCAATATAACCAAACAACCATAATCAAATAAATATAACACACAATTCAAAGTTTAAAACCAAAATAAAACTTTCAAGTTTTAGTATATAAAACATAAAGGGGATGGCTACAGTAGGAGCGTCCCTATGTAGGGTCATGCTTTAATTATCGTTGGATGGGAATCTGTGGGGAATAACGGGAATCTGTGGAGAATCTATTTATATACAGATTCCCATCCAACGGTGAATAGACAGGGCCTACGTAGGGGCGCCCCTACTGTAGACGCGCCCAAACATAAAAGGGAAGTTTTAAGTCTTGGTACACACAAGATAATATAATGTCTTAAAAAATTTAATCTGTTAAATAGGTCAATTTCACGTTTAACAGGTTAACTTGCTAATGACCTATTATTTAATCGTGTTTAATTGGGTTTAACCTGTTTTGATCTGTACCTGTTTAAGACAAATCCAAATCTGCTAACTCCGTGTCGTTTTCGAGTGGTGTTATTATGGCGTGACGTCGTTTTCGAGTGGTGTTATTATGTTGTGACCTAAATTGCCACCCTTACTCTCATATTCCCATTTTCTGCGATGGCCTTCGGTGAACATCAAACTCAGACCACTATTTTCTTTCAGTCTCGAGCCCTTGGATCCTTACGTTGTCTTGGGCCGTGCCGACATGCCTGTCTCCGAAACCTGACATTTTCATCTTTGTTTCTCTATCTCACAAAATCTTGTCGTCTCTTTCTACTCTTTGGATGGATAATTTGTGAAAAAAAACATTTTAAAAACTAATACAGAAAAGTTTTGGAATCTCATTGAAATTGGTCGAATAAATGTTATCAAAGTGCTAGAAGGTCACTGAAATCTAGTCGAAATATTATTATCGAATTAGCATAAAAAAATATCGAAACAAAG
Source organism: Trema orientale (assembly GCA_002914845.1). NCBI lineage: Eukaryota > Viridiplantae > Streptophyta > Magnoliopsida > Rosales > Cannabaceae > Trema > Trema orientale. The sequence continues at coordinate 22,666 of JXTC01000378.1, read as the reverse complement.
TTTAAGATTTATCTATCATAATCTCAGCGAATAAATTTGAAAATCTACGTTGTCAAGTTGAATTGTTCTTGAAATACCATGTCGCCTAAGGATTCACATCCACTTACTCAAGTGTGAAATGACACCCACCAGAACAGGTGGTTTTTACATCACCCCCATCTAAAATCCACCGTCAAAAACAAAAACAACAAAACTCAGTCTTGGTGGGTTCATCTTTTCCCCTCAACCACTCGTCGTTGTTGTCACTGTCGCCGCCGTCGTTCGTCGTCACCGCGGCCGTTCGTCGTTGTCGCCACTCATCGTTGCGTCTCCATCTATGCCAGCTTTCATTTCATTTGATTTGCTCTTTACTTGAATTTATTTGATTTTTCTTTTAAAATAGAGTGATCTGGGCATACTTTCATTCAATTTAAATCTTGGGTTTTTGAGACTATGGGGATTGAAGGATTTGGGATTCCATCATTTGAATATTTGACTTTTTTTGTTCTGTGTTTATTGTCGATTCTTTTTCTGTGAATTTGCATAATCTTCAGTGAGAAGGTTTTGTTTGGGTGAGCATTTTTCTTTCGTGGAAGTCAACAAAGGTGATTTTCAGCTCCAAAACGAGAGGCAACCTGAGTTACAAGCTCCAATGTTATGTCCAGAATATTAAAATCGCTTTTTCTTTTAGTAGAAATTTGTTTCCTCTTACCATTCACAGGGAAAAAATTTTCTTTATATATTTTATGCTTTAAAAGGGATTATTTGATCAGTTTAAAAATTGTGAAATTCGAAGTTATGGTGGATTTTTTTTTCTTTCCTTTTTAACCCTCCGTTTTTTCTTTTACGTTATTATTTTTAAAGTATAGGCCACACTGAAATTTTTATAATATTATACCTGTTCTAATTTTTAACACGAAGAAGTTACTTTCCCATTTCATATAATTTCAATAAAATTTTTGCTCTTTACAATAATTGATTTTTCATTATTATTTAAGGTGATTTTTCATAAAAGATTAATATATTCCTATGCGCATCCAAACACAGTTTTTCAATACCCTTAAAAATCATGAACAATATTACAATATGTACCAATCACAATTATTTAGGATATCAGATAATCATATCACTTTTTTTATCATTCCTATTAATCTGATAACTTACATTACTCCGTACCAAACGGCTCCAAAATGTAATTAAAAAAATAGAATTTGAAACTATTGATTAAGTTTCGGAATAGGATGTTCGAAACAGAGAAAATAAAGAGAAAATTAAACTTTTGGATTCACTTTGCTGTTGGGATAATGTCATTTAAAATAGTTTATTAATTTAACATAATTACAGATTATTTGTTTATCTTTATGAATTCTGTCATTTATGCCCCAATGATATATATGCAACATATATGATTATATTTAGTAAACATCTTAAAGATTACATGATTAATAATGAGTAATAAAGAATTGTTTAAGTAAAAAGTTCATATGTGGGGAAACAATATATTCTTTATTTCATTATATCCAAATTAAAATGTTCATACAGTTGTATATTTCAATATAATTGATGAAGCCTCCAATTATTGAAGTGTGATTTCGGATAGAAATCCTAGTACGTTAAGTGCCATAACTCAACATTCTATTTTCACTAATTTAGCACTATAACAAAATTTGCTGGTATTCATTGGAATAAAATTCTACAAAATATTTTCGTGAAATCATTTTCAAGAACACCATAGTTTTGTAAAATCAAGAAGGATAGCCGAATTGATCGTTTAAAATTTTTTTTATTACAAAATCTTTCGAATTGTGATCTAATATAAATTAACTCTTGATCTAAACAAAAACAATACCTGAATTCGCTCCACAACCTTCTCGCCTTCCCGTCTATTTTCAAAAGCCATTTGATTGATTTGGTATGCGGTCACCTTCTTGATTCTCAATAAAGAGATCCGCAAATGAACAAGAAGACAATCTCCTAGAATCGATTTCTCTGGGATGGCCGGAACACTAAGGACAATGAATCCCCTTGTGTGGCTGATTTTTCTCTGCTCTTCCTCTCTTTGTTTTTTGTGTGACACTCTCTTCTCAAGGAGTATTTCACGTGTGGTTATTGTAACTAGCAGTTAAAGAACTTTTTTCTTAACTATAGAGAGATTAGTAAACTCTAATGGACTTGTTGGACTCAACTGATCGTTAAATAATTATTGGGCTTTAATTTGAGCTAGACATGAGATCAGATGGATCCATAAAATCCAAGCTCCAATGTGGCACACCACTATAGGCCCAATACTGAACTCTTAGACTAAATGTCATTTATTTTGTGTGAAGCTTATTAACAATTAATTAGCTTGATCTATTCAGCATATACTATACCTGTAGACATACCCCCAATGCAATGTTGTACTAGCATGGTGAAATTACCGTATTACCTCTCTAGTACATATTTATCTTTGAGTTGCCATTTTTCATCTAATGGATAACAGTTGATTACGGTGTTTGTTTCTGCTTATACCAATGCAGTCAAATTCACATAGTGAATACTGGGGCCCTGGTTTATATTATCTAAGTACTTGAAAAAATTCAAAGTGACACATATGCATGGCGTCCATCATGAAAAACGTTCTACACATTTCATATACCTTGTCTTCTAAGATACTGGAGTTCGAACCATAAATCAGAACTAGTTCTTTAGTAACTCAAAAAGACAAAACACATGAAAGTAAGTTCGTTAGTCACTAGGATTAAGGTCTTGTACAATAGTGCTAGATTAGTGAAATTAGAAATTTGAGTTATAGGACTTAACCTCAAATTCTAATTCACTATGTCCTATTCGATACTATTATAACTTTCTTATAACATACTAGTATTTCTATCTGAAGACTCACTTCGATAATTGGAGACTTTATTAATTAAATAGACAACACTATCTTCTATGGCATAGTAAAGTATTCTATCTTTAATATGCAGAATGCGAATAATTTACTTTAAACATAATGAAATAAAGAATATAATGTCTCTCACATATAAACTCATTATACGAATAATTCTTTATTACTCATTAAATGTCTTGGAATCTTTTAGATGTTTGCATAAGATAAACATAGACATCACATGCATATCAATGGGACATAAATGAAATAGAAATTCATAACATGGAATTTATTAATAACAAATAAATACTAAATAATCCAATAAATATTGTTCATAATGTCAAAATAATAAACTGCTTTATAGGATATTATTCCAACAAAATTACCTTTAAGTCTAGTGATTAACAAACATACTTTTTTGTGTTTTGTTTTTCTGAGTTACTAAAGAATTAGTTCTGATTTTTTATTCGAACTCCACTATCTTGGAAGAAAATATATATGAATTATTAAGAAGATTCTTCATGATAAACACTATACACATAATATCACTTTGAGTTTTTTCCAAAGACTTGGGTAATATAAACTAAAGCCTTGGTATTCACTATGTGAATTTGACTATGTTAATATGACCAGATATGAACACTATAGTTGATTATTATTTATTATATGGGAAATGACAACTCAAAGGTAAATATATAATACATAGGTAATGTAGTAATTTCATTCTCTTAGTATGACATTGCATTAAGGGTAAGTCTACACGTATAGTTTATGCTAAATACATCGAGCTAATTAGTTATTAATAATTTTAACAGAAAATAAATGACATTTAATTCAGGAGTGCAATATTAGGCCTATAGTGGTGGACCCCAATGTTAATGGTTAAGGCTCAATCATAATTAAGAGTTAATTATAAAGAGAAAAGTTCATAAATACCCCTTTTTAAAATTATATTTCCATAAATACTCGTTTTTTATTTTTATTTCATAAATACATATTTTGTACCTATTTTCGGAGAAATGTAGACCACTACTATTTTACACATGAAATGTTATCATGTATACATTTCATACATTAAATGTATACCGCGGTCTATATTTCATGAATAAAAATTACACTAAAAATTGGCACACAATTTAAGATGTATACCGTAGGTCAAATTTATAATGAAAAATATAAACCGTGGTAGGAGTGGCAATTCGTGTTGTCATGTCATATTCGTGTCGTGTCGAGGCATATATATAACAAACAATTACCAAACCCAAACCCGACACGTTTATTATTTGTGTCATGATTTGTAAACCCACATCCGACACGCTAAATAAACAGGTTAACCTGTGAACGATACATTTAACACGTTATTTAAATAGGTCGTTTTCAGATCGTGTCCAACGTAACACGATCTGCTAACTTGTATACTGTTAATCCGTTAATTGAACTCAATTTAATATGTTACTGTTAAATATGTTGTATTTGGTTCAACTTGACATAATGTATTAACCTATTAATTTTAATATATTAACCTATTTCACATTTTCAATATAACTTGATATAAACTATTAACTTATTTTATATTTCCAATATAACCAAGTAACCATAATCAAATAAATATAACACATAATCTAAAGTTTAAAACCAAAATAAAACTTTCAAGTTTTAGTACATAAAACATAAAAGGGAAGTTTTAAGTCTTAGTACACACAAGATAATACAATGTCTCAAAAAATATAATTGTGTTAAACGGGTCAATTTCGGGTTTAACAGGTTAACCTACTAATGACCTATTATTTAATCGTGTTTAATCGAGTTTAACCTATTTTGACCTGTACCTGTTTAAGATAAATCCAAACCCGCTAACTTCGTGTCGTTTTCGAGTCGTGTTATCGTGTTGTGACCTAAATTGCCATCCCTAAACCGTAGTACATATTTATATTATAAATGTATATCGTTCATATTTTACATATGGAATGTGTACCTCATGGATAAAATTTACATTGTACATGTGGACCATTTATATTTTGCATATGAAATGTGGACCATAAAAACTAGTATTTTTGAAAAAAAATTAAAAACGGGTATTTATGAAAATATATTTTAAAAACAGGTACTAGCCATAAATTTCTCAATTATGATTGTAATTGTCAAGTTCATTGGAGCTTTGGTTTTATGGATCCATCTAGTTCACTATCTAGCTCAAATTAGAGCCCTATAGTTATTTAACTATCAGTTAAGCCCAAGAAGGTTAATTACAATCTCCATATAGTTAAAAGAAAAGTTGCCTAGCAACCATAATTAAGAGCTATACGTGAAACACCATATTAGAGAGAGTGTCATACAACAATACAGAGGGAGAGAGAGAGAATTTTGACCATGCCCAAGTCCTATCCTCCTTGAGTGTTCTAGGCATCCCAGTGAAATTAGATCGAGAAGATTGTTTTCTTATTCATTCAAGAATCTCTCTATTAAGAATCAGTAAGGTGACCACACACTAGATCAAATGACCTTCGAGAATAGAAGGGAAGATGAGAAGGTCGTGGAGCAATTATGGTTATTGTTCTTGTCTAGTTTCATGAGTTAACTAATGTTAGATCATGATTTGATTTTTATAAAGAAAATTTTAAATGACCAATTCCATTGCGTTCATCGTTTTTACAAAACTATGGTGTTCTTGGAATTATTTTATAAAAATAGCTTTTCAGAATCATCTTCAGATAATACCAGCATTTGCTTGAATCTAAATTCGGGTTGTTCACTTCCGAATTGTAAATAACTGAAAGGAAGAGATGCAAGAAATGGAAAGACTGAGAGTAAAGAGAGAAGCAAGAATTTTGGGTTGCAAATGAGAGAACTTTGCGTTGCTTTTGTTTCAAGTGTTGTGTGCAAGTAAGAAGATGAGGAACCTTTTTTGAAAGAAAAAAAAAGTAAATTTCTTCTATTAAAGGTATTTTTATCCAAAAGCATAAATTGCAAAGTTTTATCAGGTGGAACATATATCTTATTTTATGTTTTATTAGGCATATGTACTAAAATTTCTCTTTCGCTATTCACCCTTTCATTATGAGAAATATGCCTTCTAGTATTATTTGAGGATAAAATGACACTTTTAATGATCTTTTATAAAAACATTTCTTAGTGTAAAATTTAGTTTTTCTATTACATCTTGAAAAAAGAAATAAAGTAGTTTCTAAAATTACGTTTGGAGCTCTCTCTCTCTCTCCAATTTTTTGGTTAAAAGTTTTTTTGTTTTGTTTTTTTTCTTCTTCTTAGATATGGAAAATTGACATCCCCAAAATAATCTATCAAATTTAGTGACCGTGCCAAAATGGTAACTAATATAGTGACAGTTACAAATGACACTTTTTGAAGAATAAATTATTAGAATTTCTGGGTGAAAATGGAGCAGAATTAGACGGAAAAAAATGGAGTAAAGAGTTAAACTAGAGTTTATAGATGCTTAAATACCCAAACACAGTATAGATAATTTTTCATCAAATTTGATTTTTTTTGGGTTAATTGTAAAAAAAACCTTTGAAGTTTAACATTTTTGCAATTTAAACCCTGAGTTTTGATTTCTGAAAAAAAATACTATCACATTTTAAATTTCAAAAAATTTGTACCCTGAGTCCATATTTTGACAAATTTGCCACCTAAAAATTACGAATCCAAACTTAGAATATGATATTTTTGTTTCCAAACGCTTTAGATATTTATTAAAAACATAAAAGAAATAAACAAATAAAAGTGCATAGAAACCTTTCTGAAATCACTCACCTCACGTTCAACCTTTAAGGGCCAAAAGAGTTCAGCATCTTAGAAGCCCAGAGAAGATTTTCAAGCCAAGGAACAACATGAGCTATCGTAGTGGCTGGTGTCCCTTACTCTAACTTCTCCTTTGTAATTTCGAACCAGGAAATCTTTTATTGCCTTTGAGAGAATAGAGCGTCTAATTTCGTAAATAGTGCTCGGGCATACAATAATTCTTAATCATTTTTCTTTCTCTCATTCTCCATCTTTTCTTGTGAAAATTTTCAAGCCAAGGGTATTGCAGCTCAAATTGTCTCCATTAGGATAGTTAAGGTTGAAATAAATTACTCTATAGGCAAGCAAAGGTAATTTGAGGTTTGGGTTTGGATTGAATACTCTTTTTTTCTTCTTTCTTGGTTGTTTTATGTAATTTTTTTCCACCTATTACTTATGTGATTTTTCCCTTTTTTTTTAAGTCTTTTTTCATTCAAACCGACACCAAATACATATTAAGCAAGCAAATATAAGTACGCTTACCTTGGATTAATCACTTTGCCCTGTGTTTTCCTCTGTTTTTACTAAACCAATTTCGACTCTAAAGTAGGCTGCTTTCGGTCGATGATATGCATAAACAATAGACTTTCACTCCACCATTGCCTCAACTTTTCTCTCATATGATCCCATCTAATATTGACTTAATTTTTGGAAATCTCTTTATGTTGTGTTCTAAGAAGAAGAGCGAAGAGATTCTTCAGTTTCTAACACTATTTTTTTCTTTTTCGAGGAATGTTAAGGACAATCCTTCCATCAGCTTCTTCCTCATACTCCACCTTAATTTTTTGACACTTGTCATCTTTACTTTTTCAAATAAAATACTCAAATATTAAGTCTTGTTGTTTTAACTTATTTATTAAATGTGCCACTCCTTTATAATTTGCACTCATAATTATAACTTTCCCACTCTAGGTACAACTATGTACCAAACTTTCACGTTTCTTTTTTTTTTTTCCCTTTACTATTATCCTTAATTGTAGTATTGCCATTCAAGTACAACTATACACCGTCTTTTCCCAGCAAAAAAAAAAAAGTACAACTATGCACCATTTGTTTTTAGCATGAAACTTCCACTAAGACTAAGCTCTACACGTTTTTTTTTTTTTCCTTTTTTCTTTTTCTTTTTTTTTATTTATCCTTAATTATAGATTTACCATTCCAAGTACAACTATACACTAGACCTTTTTTTTTTTTTTAAGTGTGAAACTTCCACTAAAGACTAAGCTCTATACTTTTTTTTCAATGTTTTTCTTTACTATTACTTTTTTTTAAAACATAAATAAAGAAATATTTCACGTAAAAAAAAAACTGGTAAAGGAAAAATACAAAAACATCTTATAGAATTTTATTTCAACATATAAGAAAACTTTATAAGCAAAAACAAATGCTAAATATGATATATTGAGAAGCGTAGAACTGAGAAATTTTAGAATATAGGATAATATCATAACAACAAAAATAATGTAAAATACTAGCAATAATATTCTTGTTGAAACTAACAAAAAATACGGCATAAATAAATAAGCTAACAATAAAATCACATCATCCTATTTGCTTTACAGTTTAATGTGACAAATAATATGTCTAAGCATTCGACATAGTATATGTTTTCTTCTCAACAAAATAAAAATGAAAAAAAAATCCATAAACTATTTTATGTCTTCATATCTTTTTCGACTTAACATATGAAAGATCATCTAGTGATGCAATGATTTTAGGTGTAGAAAAAATTGAACGTGCAAACAAACAAAAAGTTCAAAATAACTACACAATACTAAAGAAACAATTAATAGGATAAATTGCTCAAAAAATAAACGTCGACTAGTATACCATCTTTTATCGAGTCAAACTTCCATAGTTTGTATGGGATTGATTAGAAAAATAATTCAACTTGCTCCTTTCATCCTATATGTAAACAGAGGTTATAACTAATCTTAAGAGAGAAAAAGTTTCAAATATAGTCGCAAGAAAAGGGAAAAAAAAAAGCCAAAAGAAACTTACTACATAATGGAAATTGTATACCATTTCATGAGATAAAACTTCAGAATTTATAGTTAGAGTACTTGTGGTTAGTGTAGACAAGTCAGTATTCTTTTGTGCCTAAAAGGGAATTCAAAAAAAAAAAAAAATCAATCTCATTAATATATTTTAAATACAAGAAAAAACAATACAAACAAAAACAAAGAATCATCTATGATATAGAATTTCATCTAACCTTTCTTGATTTGCTGATAAGTTTTTTTTTTTTTTTTGGTTTCCTTTCTCAATTCCACTCTTTATTTTTGTTTGGAGCTTATTTTATAGTTGACACACACGGATCACGTAATGAGATATTATGAAGCAAATTGTTATCCATATTTTCTTTGTTAGCATCATCCACGTATTCATCGAGAGAATGATTGATCATTACACATTTTTTTATGTGGCACATTCAATGCAAATATGCAACATTGACACTCTCAAGTGATAATAATCCCTCTTCACTCAATTTAGTTGCTTCATAATATAACTCATCAAAACGCTGCCCCAATATTTTGTTTTCTTTAGTTTTTTTGGGGTCTTTTTTTATCTTCCCCCTTCCCACTCCAAAATTTTGTACATTGTCTCATTTTGTACCTTGAACTATAAAAGATTATAGGGGCGCTCTGAAGGGAAAAATCTTTTCTCTTTCTCTCTCAAAAAACATTTGCCATTACTCTTATAATAGGCTAGAGAGAGAGTGATTTGATCTCCTTCTTTGGTATCTCCTTCTCCTCCTTTATCCTCCTCATCTCCTTCAAGGATGAATGATTTTTTCGTTTTTTTTTCTTTAATTTTCTAATAAGTCCATATTTAAATCTGGTTATAGTACCATATTTGTTTGATTTTTAGTAACACCTGATCTTTGATCTATGTGGGCTTTTATTTTGTTTACTAGCTCTTAAATCTGAGAATTTTTTCTTTGGATTTAGATCTGTAATACGGATGTGTCGAGTTTTTTTTTGACGTGGATATTATTTAGTGTTGGAATCATATTACTGTACTTGATTTAATTATATGGCATGATTTCGGTTGAGCTCTCCTCAATGAGTTCTATCGATCATGCAATACTAGGAGAGAAAAGAGGAGAGAAAAGAAAAAGATAAAGAGAGAAAAATTTAGGAAGAATCAGAGAAATTAGAGGAAGGAAATCTGACTATTGATTAAGTTTCATAACATGTTTGACAAATAATTAACCAACTAGCCTATTTATATTTAGGCAAATAAAAATCCAAATTCTACTAGGAAACATAGTTTAAATCAACTAAAACTCTAATAGTACCAAATAGATAATTAAAGTAATTATCCTAACAAAAGTAATTTAATAACTACTTTTATATTTATTCAAATATCTTGTATCTCTATGATCTTCCATAATTTTTCCTTAGTTGAAAAGTACTTGACTCTGACAACAAATAACTCTACAAAAGTTTACGATCAAGACGACAAAATTCTTCTTCATTTACCCAAATATTATCAATCGAAGGATGATCTTTCCAACGAACAAGGAAATGGCAATAACCACTAGAGGAAATCACGAACTCAACATCCAAAATATCAACAATCACATCTAGCTTGTCCAAATGGGAAGACAAATTGCAAGGAACTGGTGTGGAAGATATTCCTATAAAGATAGTTTATAGTAAGAAGGCAAAATTAGAGGCTCAAATGTGCCTAAACAAGGAAATAAATCATTCATATTGAATATTAGATTGATAGAAATGTTCAATGACAAAGTAAAATAAGATCGAATTGTTGAGCTGGTAATTTTTGAACAACACTTTTAGGATAGTGTTTAGGACAAATGCGAATCATAATATAATCATCTTCAGTAAATTCTCTAGCCTACAATGTGCGTCAGAAACAAGTTTATAAGTATCATTAGTTAAAACAAATTTTTATCTGATCTCAACAATATACATATTATGTATATGTTTAGCAAAAGATTGGCCATAGTCAGGTAGATGATAATCAGTAAACAAAGGGATAAGGTCAATGGGTTGGCAAGGTGAAAGGCCAGTGATAATCTCGTAAGGACTCTAACTAGAGAACCCATTAACATAATTATTATAAGCAAATTCTGGTTTGGTTTAATAAGCTCCCCATTCCGGCTTTTAGACTAAGCAAATCACCTAAACTATAAAAGTTTGCATTTGTTTCTTTTTTCAAGGGAATCTTACTACAAAAGTTGGTATCTCCAAATTTATTTAAAGATTTTAGTTAATTAATTTTTCCTATAAAACTAGTATTATATCTCCAAATTTATTTAAAGGCTTAAATTATAGTTTTGGCATAGAATACTGCTAGAGTTTAAGATTAATTACTTTATGGGTCCTTCAGCTATTGAAAAAGTCTTATTTGGTCCTTAAATTTTAAAAATTAACATTTTCTGTTATTAAATTTTTAAAACCATTTAGTAAGAGACACTTATTCCGTTAAATTTAAGGGTGTATCTATAATTCTATACAAAAAATGAAGTTTAGTAATGGTTCCGAAATTTAAAAAAAAAAAGAATTTGTTTATCATTTTCAGTTAAAGATATAGTAGAAAATATTCAAAAGAATTAAGAGAGAGCAATTTTAGAAATTTAAAGACCAAAACGAGAAATTTTAAAGTTTAAGAACTAAAATAAAAACTTACAATAGTTTAGGGAACAATAAAGAAATTACTCCACAACTTTGTAAGTGAAAAATTTATTGCTCAAGTTCCACATAGAACATCTTATGTTGGAGAAAAAAAATAGGAAAACTACTTATACTAAAAGTAAAGTAAATTAAAAGATTGCACTAGTACTATTTAAATAATTAGCTAGAGCATATCCACTTACAAATAAAAGCATTTGACAGAAGATAAGAAGTGTATTACCTTGACGAAATTTGGTGCTTATGGATAAGGTTTGAGCAGTTCAGTATTCTCAATACATTCAAGAAGCTTTTGTTGGTGGCAGCTGGGACCAAATAGGCGTTTTATTTTTCTCCCAATTTTTGACTTCTCATTGCAAACCTGACGAGCCTTCTTTTTACACTCCTCCATCAAGGACTTCTCATCACTTGTAGGTGGCAATGACTGTTGGATTTAAAAACGATTTTCGCAGCGGAAGATTGGCCCAGGAACAATCAAAAATTTTCTCAAAACAATTGACTATATGAATGCACAGTATTAATTCATAGCAAATAGGAACATACAAAGAGAATAGATCTAATACCTCTGTAGCCTATCAGCGGATCCTAGCTTTTTCGTCTTCTAAACCACGATCTTCCAATCCAAGTCTCAAGCACAACTGGATGAATGTGTGGGCATTGCGTACAATTTCTTAAAAAACTCACACTTTAGGCACTTGCAATTTTCTCAACACATGAGATTGCAAGAATTTTGTTCTAAGAGAATAGGAAGACTCTCTTATTTTTCTCTCTA
>JXTC01000377.1:297036-315491 GCA_002914845.1 Trema orientale | reverse complement strand
AAAAAAAAAAAAAAAATCACTTACATTCGGGCGGTGCTGTTGATGGAGTCTTGTTGAACACCCATTTGGCGATTATAATAAAAAGGGACTTCTAGAGCTAAATGTTATACGAGTAGACAAAATGTCTTATAATCAAGAAAATAAAAATCCAACTTTTATATGGTTTCAATGGGCACCAAATCAAAGCTTCAAACAATAAAAGGCATTCGTAATAATAAAAGGAAAAGAACTTTTCGAAGTTGAAATAAATAAGAGTGATTAGAAGAGACAAATTGAACCGAAATCGGTTACCGAGGGACCGGAGTGGTGTAGCGGCGAGGCAAGTTGGGAGCTTGGTTGACGTGGCCGGAAGACGGCAAGCAGTGGCTGATGGCCAAGATGGATGGAAGGGCGGTTTGTATAAAAACTAGGGGTTTCTTTTTCACTTTGTTTCTTTTTTCCAATTTTCGTAAAATTTTTCTGATCAATAATAATAAATAAATTACACTAACTCAGTCCTATTTCTTCTTCCTTGTCCAACGCAACCCGCTATGAGAGAGAGAATCACACGTATTTTTTCTGGTTATTACTACTACCAAAGGGGTTTTAGGTAGGGTTTAGCCGACCCAAAAAAAAAAAAAAAACATTAAAAATGATTGACAGTTTGGTCCTTGAAAAATGATACATTTGGTCCCTTGACTATTTATGTTAATACGACTTGGTGCCTAAACTATTTATGCTGTCAACTTAGTCTCAAACCTTTATTGCATTTGCAAAAATGGCCAAATTGATAATAGCTGTTAAACTTGGTAACCAAATATTGTCGGAAAAAAAATTACTTGCATGCATTTTTATTCTCTATATTAAAAAATAATGAAACAAGTGGTAGATCTTCTCAAACAAAAATTTGAGAAGAACTTGTACTTTTAATTACAAAAATTGAAAATATAAGTGAGCAAATCCAAACGTATCCTTACTCTAGCAATAACTCAAGAAAACTCGTAAACAATCAGAAATAGAAAATACAAATCTAATAGAAACAACATAAAATCAATTCCCATGAGTAGTAAATACTTTGAAAACTTTTTCTCTTTATTTTTAAGAAATTATCTCTGTCATAAAGTTTTTGTTTTCCTTTTTGATAACATGGCAAAACCCAAAACACCCTAGTTGAACTTGGTGATACTTGTTTTCTATATATTTTCTACTTTTGTGGCTCATTGGCTCCTTTGAGTTAGCAATTATTTTTGTATTATCACAATAGAGTGTGATAGGTTAGGTTGCTTAGCAAAAACTACTTCAAGATCTATAATAAACTTTTGGAGATAAGTTGCCTCATGTGCAGCTTCACAAATAGCTATATATTTGGCCTCCAGGTAGAATCAATAATACAAAATTGGTTGATACTTCTCCATATAATGACTCCACCTCATTTGTAGGTTCTTTTCCAAAATAAATAAGTGTGTAGTTTCACATTCTTTGAAGATATATGAGTACATGCTTTACTAGAATTTTGTCCCTAGATTGAATTGATATCAACTAACAATCCCAACAACAAAACCGATATCAAGGTCTCATGTAGAGCATGGCATACATAAGACTGTAGGGAGCACAGCTTTTAAAATTTGAGTATAAAATAGAATAATAAAAATGAAAAACTATTTAGTATATTATCTTTTCTCACACTTATCTTATTTTAATAATATTATACATCAATTATATAGAGGTAAACAATTACAAAGCTCATAACTAGAAGATCTTCCTGCCTAACATAAGAAGCTGACTGCTACTTTGAGCTCCTTTCCTAATATCTCCTATGAATGCCAACTAAACGTGGCAAAATGAGCTCCTTTACTAATATCTACTTTTTTGCCAAGGTGGCAAAATGAGCTGGGCCAAACGAGTTGGCCCGCAATAGAATGGGCCCGGGCTCGACCCGCCCTAGAAGTAGGGCCAGGCTGGGCCTATATATCTAGTTACGTTGGCCCGGCCTCTCTGACCTGCCAAAAATATTTTTTTAATTTTTTAAAAAAAGTTTTTAAATAAATTTAATTAAAAAAATTTTTCCAATACTTATAAATACATATTCTCTAACTCTTTTTTTCACACTTTCAAATTTCAAGCTAATTCTAAATAATTTTCCTAAGGCTTTTGTTTTAAACTTTTTTTATAAACTATTCAATTTATATACTTATAGCTTATTTAATTATTTTTAAATTTGTATCAATAGGAAAAAAACATAATATATTATTTATTTTTTCATAAATTTTATTTTTAAATTTATAATATTTTTAACTAATTATACATATAATAATCTTTTTTATTTAAAAGTGGACCAGTACGGGCCGACCTGTTTTGGCTCGTTCCGAGCTCCGCCCTGCCCGCCTAGGAGCCCGGCTGTCCTTGCCACCTTTGATGCCAACAAACTAACACTAATATGTTCTTCTTCCTATAACGTGTCTATATCTGGAGCTTTATTTAGTTTTTCTGATGCAGTTGTCAATTAATAAAAATTATATATTTACAATCTTCAGCATCTATTTATTATGGAGTACTAAATAGACTCCTAGTCTAATTAAAATACTTAAATTAAAATATATCCTAGAGAGAAAAAGAATGACAAAATACTATATAAGTGTTTAAGAGAGAAGTCCCACATAAGTGGAACTCCTTGAAGAAGCCATAATAGGTTATGCGCCCCTTGTGTGGGTGTATTAGGCTAGGGTTTACACGGTGTTTGAAGTTTTTTTTTTAAGTTTTTCAAAAAAAAAAAAAAAGGGTTATAACTCGATATTTGAGAAGTGCAAAATATGTCCAACATTTTTTAATGGCAAAGTGAATAGAGAGCCTGCATATAACTTTAAAAACAAACATAAACAAAGAGTAAACCAAACTAAAGGTATATCATGTAGTGGATGTACACCTCCATAGCCATCTTGACACTTATTAGAAGATGGCCATCTACCATCATGGCAAGCTTAACCTGCATTATGTATAAATAAAAATCAAAACATAACTGCAAAATATTAAGGACAAATTAAACAATGAAAATAAAAATCCTATCTTACCCTTAAATGACAACCATTAATATTATACCCATCTCGACCCTCGATTGCATCTTTAGCATTCCGAGCATTCTCAGAGTAAAGAAAAACGTGTAGATAAGTCATTTGCAAACTCATCAAGTTTAACTCAAACTACATCAAAGTGCAACCCAAAGTTAGAAGAATATCAAACTAAATAAAAATATGTACAAGAAAAAGTGATTTGCAAACTCATCAAGTTTCATTCAAAATGCATCCAAGTGCAACACAAAACTAGAAAAATACCTCAACAAAACAATAGCAAGGAGGACGAGGTGAAATCCTCAGTTCAACATCTACTATACAGTCAATACTACAAAAAAGAATGAATATTAGATAGCTTCCAGATAATTAAATCTCTTTGGGAAAAAGTCAACCCCTTATACTTCATGCTTTAATTAAGAATATAAAGGTTATTGATGCTTCAATAAATACTAAAGATAGTCAAAGCCAAAACAAAACCCAAAGGTAGGTATAAAAAGTTCCTAAACTAAACTTTATATAATAAATCTTCAGTTTTCCACTCTCTTATATCTGAGAGCAGGTTGCCAACATAAATTATTTGAAAAAAGTGACCGCTCATATCTGATACAAAAAGATTATTGGAAAGACTTTCTCACTACAATTAGAAATGATATCTTATTAGTGAAAATTCTAACAATTCATAAAACAATACAGTACTTTCCACTATTCTGTCAAATTATCATCCTCATGTACTCTTTTGTTGATGCTACCAATAGTAAAGTAAAACCAAAATTAAGAAGCAAATCAAAAGAGCAATCCTCGAGATAAGCTATGCTCCACAATCTTCATTGCTTTTTTGCTCCAAGATGCTCCAAAGCAATAAATATACCGTAATAAATTTTGATCTCCTCATCCTCTCCAAAATATTAGCAAGTATATAGATCTTCTAAAAGTGAGTAAGAATCTCCAATAATAAAAAAATAATAATGCCCATAAATCCACATTGAATCCCCTAATCCCATTCTATATCTCTGTAAATGATTGTAATGCTCATATTTGTTCAAGTGCTTGTCATCTATCATAAAGAAATATTTGTGTCATGAGATTAGGTAATATTGGATATATATTTGTGCATTTACCTTACTCAACCCTCTTTAACAGCATTGAAAAACAATCCTGGAACTGCAATAAATGTAAAAATCCTATAGGAACTCTAACTAGAGAAACCTTGCATGAACTTATGTCTAGCATTAGGACTGGGAATTACATGTTTTTAACTTCTTAGTTAAAAGATTTCAGAGACACGAGTGAAAAATCAATATGAAAAAAATTATAATAAGTTGTTTAGCAACCATGTTCTCAAAAGTACACATGACAACAAAGTTAGATTACTTTGAGCAGTTTGTGTGTAATGCCAAAAGCTACTAGCAGCAACACATATCAAAATGAAAATATGCCACTAGTATGTACATAGTACATGATTTAATCCACAGATTTTTTATAGTATTTTCTTTTTTTCATACACTGCAATAGGATGCATATCGGGTATTCAGATGTGTTCGAGTATCGGGTAAAAAGCAACTAAAACCGAACTAATAGGGAGTCAGTTTTTCGGTTTTCATTTTTCGAGTATGCATCAGATTTAAGGCAGATTGGATATTGTGAATCACAATATGGTATTTTTGAATTGGGCCTTTTTTGTGGAAAAAAAAATACAAATCTGGCCCTCTTTTTGAGGAAAAATCAGATTTAGGCTAATTTTATTAAGGAAAACCATATTCTTTGGGCCTTTTTTTGAAAGATTTATTCTTAAACCCAATATTATTTTTAACCTTTTAGAAACTACAAAAGCCTTCTTTTTTAATCTATTAGACACATAATAAAAGATTTTGATTTCTTTTTTCCATTTTCTTCAATCTATTAGACACATAATAAAAGATTTTGATTTCCTTTTTCCATTTTCTTCATAATTAGCTAATTACGTACAATCTCCTAAATATAGAAATATAATCGAATAGAGACTACACATGAAGTCCAAATATCATAAGGCATAAAATTCGATAAAATCCTAAAACCAAACCAAACTTAAAGGGAAATAGTCCAAATGTCCTAAGACGTACAAAGTTAATACAAACTAAACTAAACATAAAGAGAAATAGTCAAAATAATAAAATAAATCAAACTAAAAATAAAAAGAAATAGTCCAAATATCCTAAGGCATAAGTTCATAGTCCATAACTCTACGGTTTTATAATAAAATAAATAGTCCAAAGACTCCAACACTAAAAAGGGAAATAACATTCACTTTCCAAACCAATTCCAAAGCTCCAAAGTCCAAACTTCAAGTGTAAGACTCTCCAAACTCTAAAGTTCAAGGCTAACAAAGGAAAAAAAAAGTAAAAGTAAGAATTATTCAAGAAATATAGAAAATCAAAATGAATAAACATTAGTGGTTTAATTTAATTACTTACAATCTTACATGATAACATTATAGGTTTCTATTATTTGCCGAGGGCGTGGGAGTGGGAATGGGAGCGGAAATAGTAGGCATATCTAAAATCATAAAATATAGTATTAATTAATAATACAACCACAGAGAAATAAATAACATTAATGCAAATTACCTATGTCAAAATTCTCCGATGCCTTAAAAACTTCACTCATCTGTAAAATCTCTCACAAAAATTTATTGATGTGTTTTACTTAATTAACTTTTCAAACAAATTAAGGCCTCCACCATTTTAGGACTCAAAGAGCCTATAAAAGGATCAAGGATATGACCGCCAGTGGAAAGCATAGCCTCAAAAGCAACAATGGTCACTAGAACTACTAGCACATCATAAGTAACGTGGACTAAGACGGAGAACTTTTCTTCATTTATCACCCACCATTTCAAAACATAAAAAGTGACATCCCCAACCACATCCTCATGAGCAGTATAAATATAATTATCAACCCCATTCTTTGTCTTCCCTCTATCTAATTCATGTTGTTGCTGCACAAATGAAGAATGCAACTAACCATTTTGCTCACCAAGTCTCCTACCCATACTTATAGATCCAATAGGTTGTGATTATTGCACCGAAACTTGTGAATTAGAAGATGCTACCCCAAAGAATGTTTCATTGTAGGAATCAAACAACTTGCGTAAGGTGACCTCAACCATTTTTATCATTTCAGTGCAAGTGTTTGCATCATGAAAAGCCTTAGAACAGTGGCCTAAATATGCAAATTTGAATCGTAGATCAAGTACAAGGGCAATTAGCATGGCCTCATTGGATTTGGAATCATTTTCAACTTGCCCTTAATATTTATCTTATTTTGACCACATCCCTTTTTCCATGCTTACCAATAAACTATCTTTATTCTCATCAAATGCCAACTAAACAACTCTTCTTGAATTCCAAAAATCACAGTGAAATACCTGTTAGAAGTCACATAGGTCGAACTACTAAACTTTATAGTCATATCATAAAAGATCTCTATGAACTTTACGAAAATCTTTGT
Source organism: Trema orientale (assembly GCA_002914845.1). NCBI lineage: Eukaryota > Viridiplantae > Streptophyta > Magnoliopsida > Rosales > Cannabaceae > Trema > Trema orientale. The sequence goes on along the minus strand of JXTC01000377.1, from coordinate 308,958 downwards.
ATTTTCCCAATCACTTTCACAAGGTGGTCCATCCATTTTATACCTATCCTCGTCAACTTTATCAAAGTATTTCAAATAGTTGGCATCAAATTCCATCCTCTCATATGCTTTTTGAAACCTCAAAGTGCAATTCAACACCAAAAAGGTAGAATTCTACCTAGTACATTTGACACTTCATCTCACTTCACTTCACCTTTTATACCAAATGTTAAAACCTTAACTCAAAAGAATTAAAAAGCCTCTGTACTTGCCTACTCTCTCATTATCCCCAACTTCTTCATAGCTAGCTACCATGGCTATCTCTAGCAAAGCTTATTTCAAGGCAGGAGCTGAGGTTGAGGTTCGAAGCACGCCCAGTGGCGTATTTATACCGGTAACAATCATCGCCATGAACTCATCTGACACCAGTTTTTTGGTAGAGTACAAGACTCTAAAGCCCAAATCCAACACTGTTATGAAGAAAAACAAAGGCAAGCCCTTGATGGAGGAACTGGACTTGTCATTGATAAGGTTGTCACTGCCCCAAGAGAGAGAGAGAAAGAGAGAAAGAAAGCGGACTATGCTTACCAGCAAGGCCAAGAGGTGGACACATATCATAAGGAAGGTGGTAGGATGATATCATCATTGAAATCTTGGAGGGTTCTTCAAAAATCTCTATTTTCTTGCACGTGAAAGTTGAGCTCAACTTTGAACCGTCAAACATCTAAATGAGGAAATTGTGTTTGAACACTCTGATCTATGATTACATCAGTATTGGATCAATGACATTAGGTTTCGGCTTGATCAGGTAAATATGACTTCCGAATAACTTTAATATATAAATATTGCTCATCCTTTTTTTTTTTTTTTGAAAAAGGCTTTTTTTTCTATGTTTGTAATTCTTTCTATAATTTTATTAATTGTACTTAGCATAGCTGATTAGATTTTATGATTTTATCAAAAAGGTAGAATTCTACCTAGAATTTTGAAACTTGGGCCAGTAAGAGTACGGTACAATATTTTATTTAGCCATGCCAAGTGTGACACGAAGCATGAGCAAGCTTACCTTTCATGGGTTGTGTCGTGCATTGACATCTCTATCTCTATATGCTTACAAGATCATAATAAGAATTGATTAGTTATTCTTGCTTTTTTTAATTATTAAGTTTTCTTATAAATGCTTTGAGATAATAACTTCAGGGGAAAAAAAGAATAAAATGCAAAAAAAAAAAAAAATAGTGATTTCAATTTTAAAAATGAATTAATAAAAAAACAATTATAGAAAATATCGATTTTGTGAAATGCAAATCTTTTGTTGATAACCTTATTTAAAAATTAACTATAAAAAAATAGGGGAAAAAAAAGACGAAATTTTTTGAAAAAAAAAAGAAACAAGTATCTAACAAGGCGGGTTTTCCCCGCTCGGCCCCGCCCCACCCTGATTTAACTCTTGCCCTACATATTGCCCTGATTATTGTAGGGCAAACCTACCCCGATAGAGCGGCGCACTACGGGACCCCACCCCGTCAAGTCTTTTCTCTATCCCTATTTACACACTGGCCCTTTCCTCCTCGGTTGTAGGTGCATGGCCTATTAATTGGGCCCTTATTAGGCCCTTTATATATTTTCTTAAGTATTTTCACTCTTTTTAGTAGGCATGAGATTTACTATACTATGCCCAATTTCTATATACTCATAATTAATTAGATCAAATATATTAATATTAGTCTACTCAAATAAAGGCCAATTATTGTAATCTTAAATTAAATGTATACAAAGTGAGTCCATTTACAATTAAATATGTACACATATGTCTTCATGAAAAATATTAATAATTGAAGCTAAATAAAACTATCATTTTATTTTTCAACTTATTTTATATTTTATTACCTCAAATATGACTATTGGATATAACTTGACTTTGTCAGGAAAATCACAATTTAATAAAACTCATTATTAAATACTCGGCGTTGAATTTAATTATCCAAGTACTCATAGTTAAATGAGGCGACGTTAATTCTTAAATCCATAAAAGCCACGATTTTCATATTTATAAATGTATGTTCTCTATATCTATGAGATCTGCTAATAAGACCAATCTAACATATCATAAGATTGTGCTCTTTAATATCTCAATAATATAGTTCATAAATACGAGTTTATTATTTATTGTAATATTAAGATAAATATCCTTATTCCTTAGTTATACTTTTGTGAAAATATTTTCTTTAATAATGATACTCATTTAAAGAATATATTTCATGTGGTCCAGTTTAATATATCCAAAACACATTAAAATAAGAAGAGTCTACAATCTGCCAACTGGGGCTAGCTCAGTTGGTCCAAAGCTTGAGGGATATGTGTGTGAGTTTGGGGGGGTCAGGGGTTCAAACCTTGGTAGAGTGTGTGTGTGTGTTATTTTCCTTTAAATTTGTAGTAAGTGGTGGTCATTAGTTAAACCCCACTTTTTTTTTTTTAAAAAAAAAAAGAAGAGTCTACAATCTTTATACCAGATAGAGTGCCCAACTTTTTATTTTATGGATTGTGAATTATATTTAAACTAAATGAATAATTATGTCTACCGCATATATAGTTCTTTATGTGAATAATTCTATAATCAATTTTTAATATTGGATCTTTTAGATATTTTATATTTGATATAAATGATCTAACATAATGAAAATTGGATCAAATAGATAATAACTAAAGTTTATTTTATCAAACTCAAATATGATTACATGATCTCATATGCTTTTAGAGTATCTATCCTAATAGAAACTTCCTATTGCATATGCATAAAAAAATCGTTTCATGTTTTCCTTCTTTTGATAATTCATAGAAGACTGTTCATTAGAAAGATTGATTCCAATTCTCAAAGGTAAATGTAACACCCCTAGTTTATTATATTACTATTTATAGTCGAATTATGAAGTATTATTCTTTCGTAAATCATATCTTTAATTTTATAAAAAGATAGGTAAATTTAAACTTTTGAAACTTTAAAATATTTCAATAAAAAAAAAAACTTTAAAACAAAAGTAATTGCATGGCATTACTTGCTTAACTCTGGACTCGATAACATAATAGAGATTAGGAATTTATAAAAATTGATATATTGTGTTGACTTTTTGAATTATTTAGTAATACAATAATATTCTCCAAACTAAAGAAAGTAATAAGGACTAATTCAAATCTGGTGTATGGTATTTTTGCCTTTTCCTTATTAAGATAAGTCAAAAAGTTAGTCTAGGTTCAATTTTCACAAATTCTTAATCTCAAAATATTATTTTATAGAATACAAACCTCGTGGTCAAAATTGTAGAATATCTAAACTTCATGATATTTTTTTTTTTTGATAATTAACTCTATATGAAAGTATACCAAGTACATCAATAGAGACTCAAAGAGAAAAGACAAATATATGATTTCCTATTAATGACTTTACAATTCATTTTCATAAGTTTCATAAACTAATAAACGTTACAAAATAGTTCAAAAACCTCTTAATTAACATACGATTATTATTATTATTATTTTGATAAAAACGGGCTCCTCAAGAGAATACCATTACTCGAAGCAAAAGAGCTTCAATTATAATACAAGCATAAGATTACAATTTCAAATCCCTCAAAGAAAGGAGACAGAAAGTAAATCACACACATAACAACAACAAGGGCCACAAGCAAATTATTGCCTTCAATACCTACTCATGTATTATGTTCTTAGCGAGATAGATTATAAGATTCTAACACTAATTAGGACCCGATCCTGCTGAAAAAAAAAAAAAACTCATCCACCTAACAGATCTAAATCAAAGATAAAAATTTTAAATTCAAAATCTGATAAACGGACTTAAAAATCTACACAAAAAGTGGTACTATAAACCAAATCTATTTTTGGACTTATTAGAAAATTAAAGAAAAACTGAAAAAATCTCTTATTCTTGCGAGAGGTCAGGGAGAGAGATAGGAGAGGGAGAAGCCGAGGAAGGGAGGTCGGAGAAGGAGACGCTTCATCTCCAGCCTCTGTGAGGATAGTGATGGAGCTTATTTTTGAGAGAGAAAAATAGGTATTTGTACTAAATAAAATTAATTTTGATGACGAAAATTCTAATATTTATTTTCAATGGTTATCTAATATAGCTATTTAGCAATAATTTTTCAGGGATATTTATTGATTTTTAGAATTAATAATGTATATATAATATCAATATATTCAACCTTTTATAGCATCCACAAGGCTATAGCATTAAATAAAAACATATGGTATATGAACAATGTGATGAGGGATAAAATTACATAATTTTCACCGTATGATGAAAATTGTACTGTCTACAAATTGATGTGTTCTATTCCGCTCTTAACAGCCACAGCGAGGATTTATTCATTTTTATTTTGTTGATTGTAAAGTGATGAATTATTAATGACAGATATATACATTTTTTTTGAAATTTTAATAGTCCATACAGTTTTGAATTTCATATAGGAGTAAAGTGCATTATTAATGAGCGTGACAACTCATCGTCACGATATATTGAGAAGTAACAAGCAAATTTGAGAATCAGTATTATATAATTTAGCCAAAAAGAAAAAAAAAAGAAAATCAGTTTTTAATAAAGGTGGAAGCTCCTCTAGTCTTTTAGATATTACAGCCAATATATATATATATATATACACACACGAAAAAGTGCTTGAAACCTTTTTAAATAAGAGATATATTGAAAAAATGATTTTTTTTTTTTTAGTAATCCTGACATATTACAGTATTTCTTATTAAAATTAGATATTTTTTATTTTATCTATATTGGAAGCTTGCGGTGAAATATTGACTTCCAAATTTTTACTCTCTTTTCTCTTTATAAGAATACAAGTCTTCCTTATAATGAGTTTATAAAAACATGAACTTACATTATTGTATTTGTTGTTTTTTTTTCTTTGTAAAAAAAATATTTAGGCATTCAATTGAAACAGTAGATGCTATAAACCTATGTTTACTCAGATTTATAATTAGTAATTTAATTAGCCATAACAAGTGATTAAAAATATACTTTGCCAATGTTTCTGGAAAAATGCCTAACTTATCATATTCCTTGAAATGTATTCAACCTTGGATGAGTAAGAGTGTAAAATCGGTCTTCAAGATTAGATTATGTTTTTCCTAAAAAAAGAAAATAAGATTAGGTTATGTTTGGTAGATAGAAAAAAAAATGAGGAGAGAAAGAAAAAATATGGGGATAGAAATGTGTGGCATAAAGAGGAAAAAAACTAATTTATTTTAAAATGATTAAATTATTCTTCATATTATTATTTTGGGTTAATATCACCTAGAGTCCCTAACTTTTTCCTGATGTATCACTTAAGTCCCCAAACTTTTTTTTGTAACTTTTGAATCTCCAAACTAAAGTTTTTTTGTAACACGTTAGTCCCTCTTCCTATTTCCGTCTAAATCAAACGTGAAAATCCAGGTGCAACACGCGTGTTCCTCTTCCCAAGGGCATAATTTGGAAAACAAAACCAAATTGAAATGTCCAAAGCCCAAAAGTCGCCATTGTTACAGTTACATGAAGATGAAAATCGCCATTGATGCCGAGCTTTCGAGATCTACATGAAAACTCTCAGGCTTCGTTTGGTATGCAGGACAGAATAAGATATGATTGGACTATTTTAAAAGATTGGATTGGATTGGATTGGATTGGATTGGATAAGATGGAATTATAGTCCAATCTTATCCTATGTTTGGTGTGCTACTTTTAGTTAGGATAGGTGTGTTTCATAGTTTTAGGTAAATAACGAATTTTGAGGTTTGATTATTTAGAAAAATACCACTTTTAAAAATTAATTTAGAAATGTACCATTTTTAGAAGTCAATTTTGTAAAAATATCATTTTTAAAAACTTATTTCCAAAATTACCACATTTTAAAAAAATATTTTGAAAAATACAACTTTTAAAAAAATATTTTGAAAATTACCACTTTTAAAACTTATTTTTGGAAAATGACATTTTTTTTTTAAAATTATTTGCAAAAATACCACTTACAGAAAAATATTTTGAAAAATACTATTTCTGGTTTTACCACTTTTAAAAGTTAATTTCGAAAGTACCATTTATTACTACTTCAAAAACATTCTATTATTTTTGATCAAATTCATAACCCCTTCCAATCCCAAATTCTCAAGAGGATAAGATTATCCCCTTCTAAGGGGATTATTTTTGGAGTGGATTATTTTAATCCAATCTAATCTCTCTCATATACATACACCAAACATGGGATTAATTTAATCCAATCCAATCTCATCCTTATCCTGCATTCCAAACGTGGCCTCAAGGGATGAGTAAAAGTTCAGTGAGTTCAACCTAAAATTAGTAATAACCCAATTACACTGCTCATTTGGATAAGTATGTAAGCTGATTTAGACCAAAAAAGAAAGAGCACTTAGATTCTTAATCATCTGTTTAAGTAAGAGAGTGAAAAAGGGAATAAATGTAGGAGTAATATGGATGAAATTACAATACTAATGAACTGACTTAAATCCAATATATTTCTCTTCAGCTCAAGCCGTTGCTGACTCAGTATCATTAACTTGAACAAACTAAATCAATAGAGCTCCATTTATTTCATCAAGGAAAAAAAAATATTATGGGTTTTACAATTTACAAGAACATATTTTTTTTTAAAAAAAATCCCAGATGCTCAACAAGCATATATTTGACTAACTAAATAATGTAAGACCCAAATGTAGAAAAATTGCACAATCAATTTTTTTTTCTTAGAGTAAGATTAAAAATAAATGACAAATCAGAACCGAAAAGTCAAAATTTCTACAATTTGGACAAATAAAAAAAATCACATATTTCTTTCTAAAAAAGATTTACAGCAAAATCTAAATGCAACTTTTTTGCTCAGAAGAAAGAGCTTTAGTTTAGTTTTTGTTGTCATGAACTGATGAGAAATTGTGAGCATACAAAACCCACATTGAATCCCAAAGTTTTGAGTAAAAAAAACAGACATTGATTACAATAAACCCAATAATAACTTTCAATTTTATATTTTCAGCTTCACATTTAACAAAAGCCTCACCTTTATTCACTTTCTTTAAACTTTAGTCGAGCACGAGATCTTCCTCTCAAGATGGCTCTTAGGCTATGTTTGGTAGGAGGGATGGAGAGTAAGAAGGATGGAGAATTATGGGAGGATGGAGAATATGAAGGAGGGAGAGGAGAGTGTTTTGTTTGGTAAGAAAGATGGAGAGTAAGAAGGAAGGAGAATATTTATTCATGAAATTACTATAATACCCATTATATAAATATTTAAATAATTATTTTAGAGGATATATATGTCAATTCATTTTTTTTCCTTCATTTCTTTCCAATCCTTCCAAAATTGGAAGGATGAGATTTTGTGGACTTGGAGGGAGACTTTCCCCCTCCACTTCTCCTCTCCCTCCATCTCTCTCTCCTACCAAACAAAGGAAGATCCACTCTTCTCCCTCCAACCCTCTCCATTCTTCCACTCATCCCTCCTACCAAATACAGCCTTAGGCTATGTTTGGTAGAGAGAAAAAAAAGTAGGAGTGAAGGAAAAATTAGGAGGGAAAGAAAATACATACGATGGAAAGGAAAGTATCTTTCCTTCATTGTTGTTTGGTATGTAGGAAAGAAAGAAAACTAATATATTTTAAAATTACTGTTTTGCCCTTTTTATTAAAATTTTAAAAATAGTATACAAGGTTAATTTAGTAAATTCACTTTAAAACATGAGTAAAAAAACTTTTCTTCTCTCCTTTCTCTCCATTTTTGGGAGGAAAATATTTGAGTGGGTCCCATCACTTTTTTTTCTCTCCTTTTCCCTCCCCTTCCCTTTTTCCTTCTACCAAACAACCCAAATTTTTATTTCCATCCACTTTTCTATCAAAACTTTTCTTTCTTCTCCTTTTTCTTTCCTACCAAACATAGCCTTAGAGTTACGACTTTGTCGCTCAAATAAACTCTCAATGCTCGACATGAGAAATTAGTCAATATATGCTCAAAATGTCCCATAATTTGGCTCATATGCTCTGTTTGATAAACCTATGAAATATGTGCTTTATGACTAAATTGACCCTAAAAAGTTGGAGGCATACCTTCATCTCTTATGCTTTTTCACCTCCTCTCTCAAACTACTGCTTCACCTTTCCCTGATGAATCAAGGGTCTCTAAGTCACATATTCTCTTCCTCTCTCACTCTCAGTCACAACTTCTCTTCCTCTCATCTGGGATCGCCATTGTTTCTGAGCATAGGTATGATTTAAATCCTTAAGTTCTCACTTCTCACTCTTCGGTTCAAATCCGATATGCACTCAGTCTTTTCTCGCTATCTCTCCTATGTTTCGGAGAGCACTGGAGACCTCCAGTAAGCCCAGACAAATGTCACTGAGTACCATCGAAATTCCATCGAACTCGCGAGACTATCTTCATCGAACGTCGTCGTGGACCGTCGAGGACCATCGAATGCCATCTAAGACCATCGAAAACCAGAGACCATCAAACTCTGTCAAATGTTTTCGAATATCGAGGACCATCGAAATTAAATCGAATACCGTCGGACTTAAATCGAATGTCATCGAAATTAAATAAAAAAATAGTCGAAAGTTTTCGATGACTTAATTTTGCATAACTAAAGAACTCTGAGGTTAGTTAGGACTTCGTTTCCCATCAGTGGCAATCACAGCCTAAGCCTAAAGAAAGCCAAGAAGACTGAATGATCTGACAAAGAATATAAACAGACGAATATATGCACCACTGGATTTTCTTTTAAACAAAGAAAGATGAAGATGACGAAAGAAGAAAGAGTTTTGTTTTTTATTTTTGGGAAAAAAAGGTGTGTTATTTTCTTTAAGGGTACTTTGGCCATATATTGTCCGAAAGTATAAATTTTTTGAGTTTTATTGAGTTAAGCATATGTGTCATATTAGTCATGTTTTCGTGGATATTTTACATGATTTCTCCTCGACATCTATGGTTGTTTCTGGACTTTGAAATTTTCAACTTGGCTTTTATGTCTAGGTTATGCCCTTAGAAAGAAGAATACGTGCATAGCACATGGGGGTTTCATGGTAGATTCAGACGGAAATAGAAAGAGGGATTAACGTGTTATAAAAAGCAATAGTTTGGTGATTTAAAAGCTATAAAAGAAAGTTTGGGGATTTAAGTCATATATTGGAGAAAGGTTAGGAACCCTGAATGATATTATCCCTATTATTTTCAAAAGGGATATTATCACTTTTATACCTTGTATTGACATTTTGTTCAAATTATACCTTGTGATTTGTTTATTATCAACATTGACTTTTAAATTTGAAATCTATTATAAATTTGTACCCAAATTTAGTAAATATATGTAAAGGTAATTTAGTAAATTAGTATGTAAGGATAATTTAGTAAATTAAACTTTTTTATTAACTAATTTTTTCACTTTTTACTTTCTATCTAATTTGGTGGGAAAAATTTTGTGGGCCTCTCACATACTATTTTTTCCTCCTTTTCTATCTCTTCTATTCTTTTTTCTCTCATTTTTCTTTCCTACCAAATAGCTTATTTTTCTATTTTCCCTCTTTTTTTTCTCACTTACCCTTTCTTTCCTCTTCCTTTTCTTTCTCACCAAACATAGCCTTGGGACAATCACTTGACTCTAATTAAGTTCGATTGTAGTCTGAAAAAATACTGTGGTTTACCAGATTTATAGTTCCACATTCAATCGTAGTTAATATCTTCGACTGAGGTAGAACACAAACATGTGCTGGAAGCCTTTGAGTCAACTTAACATGTTGACAATTTCGGAGAAAAAAGACAAAGTAATTGTTGTTGTTGTTGGGGTTGGGGTCGGGGTTGTTTTTATTTTTTATTTTATTTTAAATTTCTTTATTGTGAGGGTATTAAAGAAGTAATAGAAGGTGCGGTGAGTCCACATGTGTTTCCATCTCAATCACTATAAATAGGAGAGGGCCCACTCTGTTGTTTAACATTATGGAATTTTATCGCTTTTCTTATTCTAAAGGAGAAAGAAAAGAAGCAAAGTGATACTTCTGAATATCCTTCTGTCTCTCTATCTACCTTTTTTGCTTTATTTATTTATTTTTATTTTTTTTAATTTTCTTGACCTGAACCACACTCACTCCCATTTCCATGGCGGACGAGGGAGCAGCGAGCGAAGTAACTGGTCCAATTCGTCGAGTCCTGCTCATCTCCGCTGGTGCTAGTCACTCCGTCGCTCTACTCTGTAAGGCCTCCCATTTCTTATTTTTATTGATTCTCTTTTCTGTTTGGATGCTGAGAAAAAAAAAAGAAAAGAAACTGAGGTTTTGATTAGGCTGTACCAGTTGTCATTTTTATTTAGATTTCTTTAAGGAAATGAGAAAATTCGGTTTCTTCCGAAGCTTTTGGAGGAGCATCTGCGAGAATCAGATGCTGTACTGTACTGTACAGTAATGCTTTGATTCTTCAAGTCATTTCCTCATATGTCATTTTTACTAGTCTTAGAGTGCCAAGTAATTCGTGTTATGAGTTTTGTAGTATTGGATTCGCTACGGTTATGAAATTTTTTTGTCAGACATTGCTAAATCTGAAGATTTATTGGTAAAATTTTATCATAAGTAGCGATCAACGAAAGAGCATATACCTATTTTTGGTTGCCATTGTCAATTGCATTTATATTTACCTTAAAAAGACACTAGCTACCCTGGGACTTATTTGAAGTTTAGTTAAATATGACATCAAATGAGATAGACTTACATACTTTGTTTGAGTTACTATTTTTGGTTTCCCTTTTTGGGAGAAACTGAATTTTAAATTGTGAAAGGCAGCAAATAGTACAAAGGAAATTAGAAAAAAACAGAGCAGAAGAAGAAGACCTTCCATAAAAAAAGATCAAAATGGGAAAACAACAAGATTCCCAAAAAGACTGTTGAATCATTTTCCATTTAGGAAAAAAACAAGAAAAGAGGTGTTTCTTTTGAACTCTTTTGAATAAGTCAAAAAGACCTTGAAACTTCAGTCTCCCCTTTAAGTTATCTTCTTCTTTGTATTTATTCTCAAAGCAACTTTTTTTTTTCCCTCCAACCGAATAACTCAAAATGTAGCCATAATAGGACATTGTGTGAACCCAATTCCCTCTGCTTGAACCAAATCCAAAAATGTTTCCAGTGAGCATTACTGAGCATCTTCTAGGAGTCAACATTGATTACATCCTTCGGAGACCTATGAGTGTTTGGATTACATATTGGAAAAGGTGAAATTTTGGGTATTAAGGACAACAAAGAGTTTAAGGGCTACTCTTTTCCAGGTCTGCTTAGGAATTCAGATAATTTATTCTAAACTTGTAGTTGGCTTTTGCTAGTTTTGGTGGTTGTTCATAGCTGGTTGTTCGTTTTATTTTCTTCAGGAACATCTTGTTTCCTTCTGTGTAGTTCCCTTTTCAATTTTTGGTAAAATTTGTGTTTCTTATCCGAAAAAAAAAGAGGAAAAATCCTTCAGAGACCAACATTTACCATAATTTCGCTGCTGCATTTCACTATAGAATTCAATGATCAGCACTTTTGTTCTCTCTTCATATTGTTCAGTGTTCCTATCTACTATTGGTCAGGGCTTTTTGGTGTGATTTCTTAGGATATGTGTATCTGGTTCTTTGTTTTTCCTCACCTTAAAATATCTTCGAGCACCTAGTTAGACTTACACACATTCAACTAGTATGATTTAAGATTCTTCCGGAAAAATGTATGAATTTAGAATTTACAGAATGTATTATGTTTCTTGCTTCTGCGAGATGTTTCACAGGAGCATTTGTTTTGAATTCTTCAAACCATACATAGATGATATTGTCTTTTGTTAGACAGGAGTTATCAACCTCCTTAGTACTGTTTCCCACTATTATTTTAGTGGGTTATATTTTTTCCTATAAAAAAAGGTGA
>JXTC01000377.1:286910-297002 GCA_002914845.1 Trema orientale | reverse complement strand
TGAATGATTGGCTTCTTATTGATTATGTACAGCTGGAAATGTCGTTTGCTCTTGGGGAAGAGGAGAGGATGGACAACTAGGCCATGGAGATGCTGAAGATCGACTTACTCCTACACAATTAAGTGCATTGGATGGCCAAGACATAGCATCTGTTACTTGTGGAGCTGATCATACAACAGCTTATTCTGAGACACATATGGAAGTTTACAGTTGGGGATGGTCTGTTCTTTACTTCCACTCTAGACTTACGAATTATTATTACCATGTTCCTTTTGGTAGTCTAAATATGCGGTCTCACACTCTCTCTTCGTCTTATATATTTTTTCTTCTGTCCGTAATGCATTCTCTTAATTTGGAATCTCAACTGGATTAGAAGCATTTCCACATAAAACTAATACAAATTTCTGACTCATTTTATTTTCTTAAATGATAGGGCTCGCCTGCATCGTTTGTAGTAATGCTGTATTAGATAAAGAAAAAAATAATAATTTAGCTATGGGTAAGTCGTTTATATTTCCATGTAGCTTATAAGCGTCATATGTTCTATTAATTTCAGGGGTGACTTTGGGAGGTTAGGTCATGGTAACTCTAGCGACTTGTTCACTCCTCAGCCCATAAAAGCTTTGCACGGTGTAAGGATAAAGCAAATTGCTTGTGGGGACAGCCACTGCTTGGCAGTCACTATGGAAGGGGAGGTTCAAAGGTTGGTTCTCTTTTTACATTCTCTCAGTCTCTATTTCTCTCTCTCACAGTTTGGTGTTCAGATCTGTTAGTGACTTTGTTATTTTTATTTATAGTGTTCATTTTTTTGTGCAGCATTGCCTTTCTCTCAAATAAATCTTAAAAGAATAGAATGTAGAAAAAAATCGGCTGAAAAATGTAGTTTAATAATTTCATCAAGTTAGTAACAGAGCGTGGCATTGTCTCTAAGTCTTCAGCTTCTGCTTATATTAGTTGGTGCTACATGAGTGATTTAACAAAAGCTGCAATTAATCTCATTTACATAGGAAATGAAGTGATGTAGGATAATATAAAAAGAGAAAGAGAATTGGTAGAATGGCAAGTGTTAAATAGAATTAAGGCACAAACAGATGAATAGGTAGAAAAGAAAGAGAATAGATTGAGAATTAGACAAAACTCTCTGAGAGAAGAAGAACCATAAGTGGAGAAAACTCAATATAATCATTCAATATTCATTCGTAATCTGAAAAACAATTGCATAAATAAGCCTATTTATAGATAGGCAATTAGACTTATCTAGGAAAGTAAATACAGGAAAAACTTAAATCTAATTAACCGAAATAATAATTCTAATAATAAATCTAAATAATCCTAAATAATAATAATGATAATAATATAATTTCCTAATATATTGTATCCATGTCTACATCATGAAATTTTTGCTTGAATATGATGTATGTGTCTAGTTAAGCTTAAGCATGGCCACTAGGTGTTATTTTTAAAGCCTCAAACAACTTTACTTCTGATGAGCCTGATTACCATTCCTCTATGGCTATACCTACATACTTTAATGAATGGCTGCCATTGTTTTACCAATTGACGTTGGTGGTTGTTATCAATATGTATGTTTTTCCAACACTGGGTTTCATGCCGGTGCAAAGTTAGCCAAGCTTTCTTGGAGTTGGCATTTATGCTGCAGTGCCTTTTTCATATAGTTAGAGGTTAAATTTCTTGTTCCTTACGGTTATTCTTTCTTGATTTTATGTAAACCAAATTATTCTTCTCTCTTTTCTATTTATTTTTTATTTTATTTTATTTTATTTATTTATTTTTGTTTTTTCTTCAATTAATTTTGATTTTCCCCTTTTCTTGAAGTTGGGGTCGGAACCAAAATGGCCAGCTTGGTCTTGGTACTACTGAGGACTCTCTTGTGCCACAAAAAGTTCAAGCATTTCAGGTACCGTAGTTACATTATACTCAAATGAAAATTCTTCTGTCTAGATTGTATATCATTCATAAATTATACAAGTGCGGGGGCAATTGTGTGCAAAAACAACATATACTTAGGTGTTTGTTTCTAAGGAAAGGAATAAACTGAGCTACAAATTTTTCAAAATGATTAGGTGTCACGTTTTATATAGGCTTCACTAGTTTACTTTTTTTCTTCCTCTCTCTCTATGCTATACTCATAATTTGTTAATGTTGTAGCGATGAAGAATGAGATATTAGATAACTAGATCTTGAGATTATCTTATTAATTGGGAATAGTTAGGACTTATTATTGAGTAATAGAACAGTTCGAATTCTTTGCTAGTTTCCTATTCTTTAAGATTGTTTTATTTTTCTATTTATATTTAGGCCTAGCTATGTTTAAACATTTTTCAGACTTGCATATGAAATTAAAGAAATATTCGGACTTTCTCTCTCTCTCTCTACTGCTCCTATTTCTCTCTCATCTTCTGTCTCTTTCTCTCTTCTTTTCTCTTTCTTTCCTCTACCTGCTGGACATCACATATTTCACTTTCACTTTAAGGTACTGGAAAATTCAACCAAGCTTTGTAGATTCTATGTTTTCATAATACTTTTTTGAAATATTTATACTACTTTATTTGACTGTAGGGAATTTCTATCAAAATGGTGGCTGCTGGTGCAGAACATACCGCAGCTATTACAGAAGATGGGTCACTCTATGGATGGGGATGGGGGCGATATGGTAACTTGGGCTTAGGGGACAGAAATGACCGTTTGGTTCCTGAGAAAGTTTCAACTGTTGATGTATGTTTAAAATCTGGTATTACTTGTTCTTTCTATGTGAAAAACAATTTGTGAGAAAGTTAACTTGTGAATGGAACTTTTATTCCTATTTTTACAATGGGATTCTGGAAAGTTAAAGTAAATCCTACATTCTTTATGTAATAGGATTATGCCAACTAGGAATAGAGAATTATTATCTTTATTACTTTAATTTAAATTGTGATTGTCTTTATCTCAGGTTTCCTAGCTGAATTTGGCTTAAATATTGTAACCACGCTTGATTATTCTTAAATGTTGTTAGTCTTTTATTAATGGAGTTTATCAAATTACTGAATCGATTCCTCCCACCAAATTTCTTCTTCCGTATCTTATTCTCTGTTCCTCATCCTATTCTCTTAGACTTGCATCAATATAAAGAGTGAAATTTGATCATGAAACTCCCTGAGAAATTAGTTTGTTGTTAGTCTTTTATTAATGGAGTTTATCAAATTACTGAATTGATTCCTCCCTCCAAATTTCTTCTTCCATCTCTTATTCTCTGTTCCTCATCCTATTCTCTTAGACTTGCATCAATATAAAGAGTGAATTAGATTATGAAACTCCCTGAGAAATTAGTTTGGGAGGTCTGGAAATAATGAGTCAAAGTGTTGTACTTGTAATTGGCTCTCCCCACCCCCGGTTTTTGACAAGAGGTTGGAAAATTCAAATTCCGCATCTAAACATTAGAGGTTGATGTAGTTACCAACCAAGCTAAGCCTATAATTACCTCCCGTCTAAGTTATTTAGCCCTACATTCTTGAGTACACAGCCAATTTGGGACTTGGATCTTTAATTTCGTTTGTACTTGCTTTAAGATTAGGTGGTTGTTAACAGTGTGTGCATAGTGTGGCCTTTTTTGTTTTTTCTTAATATTTAGCGAGGACAGTTTGTTCTTTCCTTTGCTATCTGGATTGGATTCACTTTTATCCCCTAAATCATATTTGAAGGAACTTCCCTCTTCATTATTGTTTTTCTTAATTATTTTTAGATTCTTATCTTCCATTTTTAGTTTGTAAAAGTGTAATAGTTAGTCTTTTTCCTCGTGTTAGAAAGTAAGATGACATATAAATACTTGCATATATTCAGTGATGTTTAATCAGTTTGCCCCATTTTAGTCTTCTTGTTTGCTTAAAATTATCTACTTGTGTTATGATCTACCTGTTTTTTTAAAACTGCAGGATGCAAAGATGGTTATGGTTGCTTGTGGATGGCGGCATACAATATCTGTTTCCTCTGCTGGTGCTTTATATACATACGGATGGAGCAAATATGGTCAACTAGGTCATGGGGATTTTGAAGATCACCTTGCTCCTCACAAGCTAGAAGCCTTGAGTGGCAATGTTGTTTCTCAGGTGAGATCTTTGTCCTTTCATTCCACTCTATTAGTTTGGTGAAAACAAATTTAGTATACCTTATTTTGGTGTTACCTCTTTTCCTGGATCAGTGTGATGTTTATTACATTTTGGTTCTTGAACGGATTTTTTTAGCACTTTCCCTTCGTTTTACTTCTATATTTCTTGAATTCAGTTAGTATTTTAAGTAGCTAACAATTTTGACATCTTGCCTTTTAGTTGCCTCTCAAATACGTAGGTAATTGGTCAATAGTTATACATAGCTTGAAGAATTAAATATTGCAAAACAATCTCTCTCCTGGCTTGTATAGTTAAATATTGCAAAACAAGCTCTCTCTCTCTCATGTGTCAAGGTCGGCTTTAACTTCGACTCTCTCTCTCTCTCTCTCTCTCAAGTGTGAAGGTCGGCTTTAACTTCTAACTGTTTTTTTGTTTTTTAGTTCAAGAACAATTATGGTTGGATAGATATTAGTCTTACAATTTGAAGCATTGTTATACATTAAGGGAATGTGGAATGGAGAGGAATAAGAAACATTGGGTGGTTGGACTCCCTTTCCTCTTCCTAATTGGTATGTAAACACATGAAGGGGAAATACTTTCTTTTTCCTCATTTCCTGAAGATATACATGGGCAGGTTTGCTAGTGTTCTCTTTAATATGCAGTGATTCAAGCCTTTTGCGTGAGTCACTGTGATGGGGGTACCCTTCTTTTCCCCATCATGTGGTATTAAGTTACCAACAATATACTGACTTCCAATTTTCAAAGGTTTTTCAAACGTTGATAGGAAATGATAACTGTTATTAATAAAATAGTCCATAAATAGAAATTACAAAAAGGGCCTCCAATCCCTTGCTAGGATTTACAGATTCACAGTTGATTAATTCGTTTTCAAATTTCAAACTTAGCTTCTTATTCAAAACTGTTTAAAATATGAAGGTTATGAGTGGAATAAACGTCAGAGTATTCTGATGTCAAGACTTGAAAGGTCAATTATAATATCCACCGTATGCTTTTATATGCATCCATTTTCCTGCTGTTTTAATCATCCCAACCTAAATATCTGTACTGGGAAGTGTTATCAAAGTTGAGAAACTTTGGTAGTCAAGAGGGAAAGAGGTTATTTTGTTATACCAGAAAGTAAACACATAAATTTATACCACATAAGCAGGGAAGATATTGATCATTTATTTATCCATTAATACGTGTTGAAGCTTTGGTGGAGGTTATTGAAGGTGTTTAAAACTTGCTGGGCTATTCCCCGTACAATTATGAATTCGTTCTCTGACCGGGGGGGAGTGGGAGGCGGTAAAAGGAGAGGCTCACTTTGGAACGTTTACATCCTGGCTTTACTTTGGGCGATCTGATCTGAAAGAAATCAACGAATTTTCGAAGATTCCTCTTGTTTGGAGGGAGAGTTATGGGAAAAAATTGTTTTCTCGGGGGCAATTTGGCTTAAGAATGCAAAGGAATTTAAAAATGTTGCTTTCTCTGATCTGTTGAGAGTTGGGGACTGGTTAGATTGGTAAGGGTTCTGCCATTTTGTTTTCCTCTTGTNAAAATACACACATAAGTATGTTCATACACTGGACACGTACATATGTATGTAGATATTGCCAACCATTTAGTTTTTGAGAACTAGCAGTATGGCTGGATCTTGTTAGGAAAAATTCAATGTAGTCATAAGTATGCTAAATATTACCTTCCTGTTCGCGCTCGTCATTTTCCTATTATCAGTCAAATGCAATGCAGATAATTCAATGCAAGAATAAATGCTCTTTGGGTGTTGCAGTAAAAAAAAAAAAGAAGTGTGTTGGAGGGGCGGGGTTGCGTTGTAAAAGGGTACAAAAGAATTGCTAAAAGTTGTATTGTACAGGGACCATGCTGTACGCTTATTTCTCAAATATCTGTTTGATTCTCTGAACCTATTTCAAGCTAGATTATCTCTAATGTGACTGATGTAATAGTAAATTATCAAACATTTATAAGATTTGACTGTGACAGCTATTTCTTGTCGTAGACAGGAAGAAATGTTGTTGATTATTCTAATTATTTGTGCCAATTGGCTTGAATCTTCTCAGATATCAGGTGGTTGGAGACACACAATGGCGCTAACATCTGATGGAAAACTTTATGGCTGGGGTTGGAATAAGGTGCATATTTCACATTTTTTTCATCTTTAACAGATCTTTCATCATACTATCATTGAAAGTTTTTTGGTTTATCAATTATTACTTGGTGAAACGTGAGATCCAAAATATTCATTGTGGATGATAAACCAGCTAGTTCTACATGACTGTATTGTGTCCTTTGTTTCTCATGAAATACACAAGACACCGACTCTTATGTTTGTCTTTTCTTCTTTTTCGTTTTATTCTTCTCAACTTAAATGAAATTATATAAACATATTTTGCACCTTTCCTTTTTAATTAAGTCTGTATATCTGTCAATTTCTTTGTGCTTGGCTTGTTAGCTATTTTATTTCTCCTTAGTATTTGAATTTTGGTTAGTTACTTACCTTCCTCTCATGTACAGTTTGGACAGGTTGGAGCTGGTGATAATATGGACCACTGTTCACCCGTGCAAGTTAAATTTCCCCAAGAGCAGGTATTTTCTTGTAACTGTAGCTGGCGCAAACGGTTAATATAATGGCATATCTGAAGTCAAATACGTGCTATACAAATTACAATCTTAGTCTTCCTCGATTCTTTTTTGTCCCCTCTGAAATGTGCACATTTATGAGTTTGGCAGAAAGTACTAAAAATCTCCTGTGGATGGAGACACACACTTGCTGTCACTGAGATACAGAATGTCTTTTCGTGGGGAAGAGGCACAAATGGACAGCTTGGGCATGGTGAATCCGTTGATCGGTAATCACTTTTACCTCTAAATAAATATCTGAATGTGTTTACCTGTGTTTTTCTTTTATGCAGTAATGGTATTGCTATTCCCCCACCGCCCTGAGTGTCTCTGTCTTTTTATCTATTTATTTAGTTTTTCTGAGTATATGAATTTTGTTTCTTCAGATCATCACTTTTTTGGGTTTTAATGCATACATAAATGTAACAAAATTCTCAAACTTGATGGATTTGTGTTTAGCTTAATTTTAGTTTCTAATTTGTATTTTTTTAAGGAACCAGTGTTTTTAGTAGAAGGGAACCGAGTTGAAGGAAGACATTTATTTCCAATAAAAAAGAAGAAGAAAAATAAAAATAAAGAGGATGGTGAAAAATAAGGGAAAGCCATAAAACCTTAAAAAGTAATGCCTTGGAGTGGAAGTTGGTCAGCATAACTATACCCATGTTGATTAGAAAAGGGGGGGATCTTGAATGCATCAAAGGAGAAATAAACGACTAATTTAAGCGGAATTGTAAAAGTTTCTCCCAAGAGAACACCTCCCATATAACCTCTGACCTGCTAGTTTTATAGCTTCGATGCTTCTGTTGTTGACAAGTTACTTAGAATGCTGTATCCTGTATCTTCTTGAATTTTTCATCACTCCATAAGAAATTGCTTTGTAGCAGCTTTACCAGTCATGTAAGTTGATTTCTTGTGTAATCTCAATGGTAGAGGGACATCTGAATTTGTTTCTTTTTTTTTTTTTTTTTCTACAATGATAAAGCCATATCCAGCTTTACCTGGATATGGCTTTATCATTGTAAGGATGTCTTTCAGTTTGATCGAGGGTTTTATTGCTAGAGTGGTGGTAGGAAAGGTTGTGGAACTGTGCTATTTTGGCTATGTATTGGTCTATTTGGCTGAAAAGGAATAACAGAATTTTTTGAAGATAAAGAAGTTTGTTTGGATTCTCTTTGGGAAAAGGTTGAATTCTGGTTGCTCTTTAGATCTTTGACACCAAAGAGTTCAAAGATTTGATGTTATCAGATTTGATTAGGGATTGGAATATTCGGTTGTAACTTTAAGATTATATCCTGTCATCTTCTTGTATTTTCTTTCCTTTTTTAATGAAACTGTCCCTGTTTCTTATACAAAAAAAAAAAAAAAAAAAAGGTCAACTTTGTTTTTTATTTAAACTATCTTGTGTCCTTGAGTTTATGAATGAGAACCTTGAGCTTTGTGGGTCAATTTAACTGGTATAAGCTGTGTAGGAGGGCTTATAAAAGCTTGGTTCTGGTTCTGATCTTCTATAAGCAGGTGTTACTTAAATTACCTCTTCAATCCACGGTGCAATAGCCTCTCTAGAACAAACATACTATAAAAGATATTAGTTTATGCTATATGGTGCCCTTTATTTATACTCTGAGAATTAGAGCTTAACTATAATTTTCAGAATCCAAATTGAGATGAGACTTATACTATATCTGTGAAACAGATGGCTCGTAGACTTTATGGACTGAAATGCTAACAAATTCATTTTCTATTTTAATCGCCGTGTTTGCTTTCCCTTTCTAGTGTTTTGTGGAGCTTGAAACATGGCTTGCTTGGATACACTTTTATTTTTTGTTTTTGTTTTTTTAAATGAAATGAAAGATGAAAATCTTCTCAAAAATTTGCTTGAGATGATCCAATCACTCTTTTCATTTAAAAAAATTAAAAACATAAAATAAAAAATGTTTCCAAGCAAGTCCTATAGTCTGCTTAATTTTCGTCACATTTCTAACTCTGGGATACAAATTGAATTAAAGGAATACTCCAAAGATGATAGAGGCCCTGAGTGTCGATGGATATAGTGGACAACAGATAGAACCATCAAAAGTTGATCAATCAGCAGGTGTTGTATCTCCACATTAACTCTAGAGTATCTTGAATGGCAATTTAGGAGTTGAGAACTAGATATTAGTGAATTGGTTTATCTTTCTTTTTTTGGCAGGAAAAAGCTGGGTCTCACCTTCTGAGAGATATGCAGTTGTTCCAGATGAGAGTGTAAGTTTCTTTTTACCCCTAGAAAATTTACGAGATCATAGTTTTCAAAGGTTAAATACTGTTGCGGACATGTAGGCATTTGTTTAATATAAGCCTGACTATGATGTAATCTTAGTTTAATACAATTAGAATCCGAGTAGAAAGAAAGGGACTGAGAGAGGGAGAATTTGAAAAGAGAGTTGTAGATTTTCCAAGTTCCGTTTTATAAATAAATGATTTTCGTAGATGCATCTCTACAGGTCCAAGGGCAAACATCTGTTTCAGCCAGGGGCAATGGGAATGATGCAAGTGTCCCTGAAAATGATGTCAAAAGGGTACGAATTTGAGGTACATACACAAAATTGTGAATTACCTCTTATGGCTGTGTAACTTTCAGAGTCATGTGTGAACCAGCAATGCTAGTACTAACATGTATGCCGGCACCGCCTCTTATTGTAAATTCATATTTATCGCAAAGCATGGCTCCCTGTTCTTCATGTTGTTCTACAAGTAGAGGGAGAACATATAAACTTATCTTTTTTATAGTTTTGTTACTTTGTTTTCATTGTTAAATTGCTTTGAAACACATGCAAATGTAACTCTTATTTGCTTTAAGTTCTGAGATTCCTTTTTTTCGCCTCTTCCTGAACCAATTGGTTTCATATTCATCGAGTTTTTAATTATAATGATTAGCCACAATCATATTCCAAGCCTTAACTGTCAAATAAGGTGGGATTTATGGCCGTGTTTACTAATTTGTAAAAAAAATGAGTGGAAAATAGAGCGGTATAAGAAACAATAAATGAAGAAGGTTAGGATTCTTTTTTATGTGTAATGAAAGATAATTAATTAGTGTGTAAATACATAAAAATGAAGTTTTTCCTTTTCTAATTGCATTTCCTCTCCAGTATGAACTAGTAAACATGCTCTTGCCTTATAATCCATCCATCTTTGTTGATTGATGATGAGCCCTCTTCCAAAAGAAATTAGATCCTAAATATCTGAATTGATGTTTATGTTAAAAGTAAAAGTGTGAAAAAAAGTTGGAAGCAGAGGAAACTTTGAGTATGATTCTCGACTGTCTAGTGTCTTAGGTCATGTTTGGTTGGGGGTAATGGAATGGAAT
>JXTC01000377.1:231714-286877 GCA_002914845.1 Trema orientale | reverse complement strand
ATTAATAAAAATAATTAATAAAATAATTTAATAAGATAAATTAATGCTAAATGTAAAATAATTTAATGAAATAATTGAATGCTAAATGTAATTTAAAATAGTTAAAAAGAAGAGTATTTTTGTCATTATACAACTGATTTCATTCCTTTTCACAGTTAACCAAATATAAGAATGTCTATTCAGCTACTGATTCCACCACTTCAACCAAACAACATAATTACATTACCATTCTTTTCCATTCCATTCTAATTACTATTACAATTACCATTACCTTTCCACCACTGCAACCAAACGGACCCTTAGATTTAGTTAAGTTTTTATTTTTAATATCTAAACTTTGACTGCGTGTTGGATTCATTCCCTTGGAGGCTCGAATTTAGTATTTTTGTTATTATGTGTTGTGTATTGAGTATTCAGGCCTAACGAACATGGGACTAGGATTGGGACTAGGATTGGATTATAGCATTGAATTGGATTGGATTGTATAAACTTAATACTATTTCATGTTTGGTGTAGTATTGGATTGGACTAGGATTATGATTATAATATAGAACCAATTTTTTATTGGAATATGTAATAGATTTATTTTATATTAATTTAAATATTAAAAAATATAAAAAGTATTTATAATGTGGGACTCATTGGTTTAAAATTTTGAAATAAATATGAGTCCCACTATTTTTGAGTGCAGAATTAATAATCTCATACTTTTGAATAAGATAAATTGTCCCACTCACATGAGACTATTTTGGGGTTATAAATTATTTATCCCAATCCCAAGTTGGCATCAAGGTATAGGATAAATAATCTCAATCCCAATCCTAGTCCTATGTACCAAACAAGATCTCAGATAACTAGATGCATTTAAAGATAGGCAACAACGATATACCCAAGAGATGTGAGCATGAAAAAGGTTAGGCGGGGAAATTAGAGATAAAAGACATAAGTTGTGGGGTTAAATATAATTAAAAGAAAGGATTAAGTTATGAGTGAGATGACATGATACATGAGTATGAATAATGTGAGGTGGGTTTTTGTGTATAATGTATGTGTCCCGCCCTATCATTACTGTTTTTCCCAGACCAAATGCTAATATTTGGCATATCCATTACCACACCCTTTTATGGCACCCACTTGTTGTTTAATATGATTTTTTGTTTTTGTTTTGTAATATTTACGTTTTATGTCTAAATGAGGGATAATGACAAATAAATACCTTTATTTTTTACTTTTCTGCGAAAAAAAAAACTTTCCATTTTTCAATTTTACAAAATAATACTCTGACATTTCAAATTTATACAAATTTATACCATGCAATTGACAATTTGTTATTTTAATAGTAAGAAGATGATACTACCTTTACTAACCTAATAAAAAATTATTAAACGCAAATATAATTCCTAAAGATATTTTATCGTTACTTTATTGAAGTTTTAACTTTTAAAATTTTGGAAAAATAAAAAACAAAGGTGAAAATATCAGATGATGTTGTTTGACGAGAGAGATGAGGAGGCTCTCCAGACTTTATTCGAGCTACAGAGTTAATTTTTCAAAGTAAATTATTCTTCCCTACATCGTCGTGGTGCCAAACCCACCTGAAATTTGTCGTGATTGTACGATGAAACAAAGCTGGGCTCGGTAAAGGAAGTGGTAGACGACGTTGGAGTGAGGCCAATATTGTTTTTCACACCTTTTAGACGAACACAGATAGTGGCATTGAATCTGAAGTTAATTTTTCATTAATTGGCCGTTAATGTTTTATTTAGGCTTGATTTGTGTGAAACTTTGGAGTTGTGAAAATTTCAAATAAGCATTTGAAAGTTGCACACAAATTTTGTTTAAATTTTTGTTTTTCTTAACTTTGTTGAGTTTAGGGTAAATATGATCTTCAGTTTAGTAATATTAGTTTTTTTTTTCTTAAAAAAAAAAAAAAGAAAAAAGAAAAAATAAGTGCTAGGTATTACTGTCTAAAAGATCTAAGATCTGTCAAGTTGTTTTCTTGGTTGGTTTAGACTACAGCAAGGTGTTTGAGAAAATGTCTGTAAGAAGATAATGATTTATTATATTTGAATTTATTTTACTCATATTTTGTTTGAACTTTTTTCTTCAATTAAATCTATTTTTCTGACAAATTTTAACTTGAGTCTAGTGATATTTTGCTGGGTTTATTAGCTTATTTTTTCTATTTGGCCTTAAATTGCAACAACGTGTTTGAGAAAATGTCTATGAGAAAATAATGGCTTGTTATACAAGAGGTTTCCATGGAGTCCTATTGCTCAATTTTCATGGCATGCTCAAGTTAAAGTTTGTCAAGTCGTTAAAGTTTTTCATGACATGCTCAAGTTATCTTGGTTGGTAGTAGATTGCAGCAAAATGTCTATGAGAAAATAATGGCTTCTTGTAATTAACTTTTAGTGAAACATTATGTTCGTTTATTTCTTTTTTGTTTAGTTTTAGATTTCAACAACATGTTTAAGAAAATGTCTATGAGAAAATAATAGCTTGTTGTTTTCTACATTTCAATTTTTAGGAGTTTCCATGGAGACCCATTGCTCAAGCATAAACAACGAAGGATAAAAATTTGTAGTAGGCGACGTGTTTGTGGTTTGAAGGCAGAGATCAAATTTAGTGAAACATCAGACAACTCAAATCCTGTATTAGTTATATGTCCGAAGAAAACTTATCGTTTCTTTGAATGGTGGATAGTAGAAAATGGTAAAAAATAACTACTATTGTAACTAGTTTTTGTTATAAACAGGGTCTTGTTGTTTTGGTACCTATTAGTCTATTATTGACTTATGTAAGCATGATGAGTTTTGCTTTTTTTAAAAAATAAAATAAAATCAATGTCACTGCAACAATTATTTTTTTTTCCTTTTGAAACAATGCCATTGTTCCTTAAAATAAAAAAATAAAAAAGAAAAGAAACAATACCATTGTAACAATGAATTGGCAATGAAGTATGTATGGTACCTATTCTGACATTCAGAGATCAAAATATTGCAACATTAAATTGGTAACGAGCTATATATTGGTACCTATTTTGGCATTGAAAAACTTTCTAAGAATTGATTTATAATGAGCATAAATGGAAAAAAAAAAAGAAAAAAGAAAAAAAAGATTGGCATTCGACTCACACATTCTACTAAATTTAAAGATGATCATATATGAATGCATTTATATGATAGTTAAGACTCAAAAATACCATTGTGACTATATGTCAATGGCTATGATATAGCCTATCTGTTTAGCATATTCCTATACAAAAGAAACACATCCATGTGGCTATAATCCATATCTAGACGATATCATGAGCTATGTCAAACACTTTCCATATGTCAAATTTCGTTAAAAAAAATGTCACCAAGCAACAAAAAGTAGATAGCCTCTTTTCATGAAAAAAAAAAAGAAGAAAAAAGATAGCCATATGTCTCCTTAAGCATCTTGAATAACTTGGGATTGGTATTGTTCATCATCGGCATCGTAAAAAATATGATCAAACATGTTTGGTATGAAATCTCCATCTTGTGTCGTTTCTCCTCCTACATTTGTATTATTAGATCCCTATACATACACACAAATAAATTAGGTTTAAATTCTTATCAGTTGTGAATCTGTAAATACTAAGTATAGTGTTTTATAGAATACCTCTGGAATAGTACTTGTAGCAACTTCATTCTTATCTTTAGTCTTCCTCGGTCTTCCTGGTTTGCCCTTAGATTTCTTAGGGGCTGGTTCATTGGTACAACTCCTTGCATTATGGCCTATGCCTTTACAATTAGAGCATGTAAACTTTCCTTTCATAAGTCTCTTTGGTGCTATTTGTTTCTCAGCTGGATCCTTGCACCTATTTCTTTTAGGTCACTCTGGTTACCTCTTAACCTTTTGTGGCCTCAATACTTTTGTCTTAGGGAAATGTGGCCATAACTCCTTAGACGGAATTGGGTGGATGATACCTGAATAACACTCTCTCCATGTAGTTGTATGAAAGTAAGGGTGTGTATACTCCTCTTTTTTTGTATCTCTTATTGTATTCATGCAAGCTAAAGCATGAACACATGGTATACCCTTCAATTGCCAATATCCACAATCACAGATTCTGTCATCAAGTTTAACCCCAACTTTTGTGTCATTAGTTTCTACCTCAAACTCGTACTCCCATGTCTGTCTCATCACTGCATACCTAGCCTTTTCCTTAAATTTTCTATAAGACACCTTAGGTGTTAGTGGATGATTCCATCTTTCTGCAGTTACTTTTCTCACCCAAATGGCCTACATCAATCTTCCTTTTAATTCATCAACCAACTTTACAGGTGGCATATACCTAAGTTCATTCATCTAATTATTGAAAGACTCTACAAAGTTAGAAGTAATATATTCTATCTTACCGGAGGGTTCCATAGCATGAAAGCTCCATGACTTTGGTTCTAAAATAGCTAAATAATCATATGCAGCCTTATTATGCTCTTTTATCTTTGTCAATGCTTTTTGAAATATTTCTTGAGTTCCTACCTTTGCAGCTTCCCAAAATATTGGTCTCAACCTTCCATCACCAAATCTCTTAAAGAAATTCATCCATAGATGCTGGCGACATGATCGCTGAAATACACCCTTGAGGACACTAGGGATAGCCTCAACAAGTTCCTATATATGGAACAAAAAACAGAGTAGTTAAAATCAGAAAATCAATGTAAAAGTAGTTGATTTATGTAAAAGTTACAAACATATTAATACTAACCTTTTGTCTGTCTGAAATTACAATGAACTTTTTTGTCTCTAACATCTTTGAAATAGGACCCTTTAGTTTAGTTAGAAACCATTTCCAACTATCCTTGTTCTCTGTCTTAACTATTCCAAAAGCAAAGTGGAAAAATTTGAAGATTTACATCCAAACCTATAGCAGCCAACAATACACCTTCATATGGCCCTTTTAAATGACATCCATCGAAGCCTAAGAAAGGCCTACAACCATTTTCAAACCCAACAACACTCCTACTGAAACATACAAAGAACTTCTCAAATACAGGTGGTGTCTTAATATGCAAGAGATTACTTTTGATCTACATTCCCAGGATTTGTCTTCAGTATCATATGAGCATAACACCTCAGGATCACAAACTCAGCTGCATGTGTTTCCATAGTGTCACCCTTAACCATACATCTTGCTCTGTATAATTTTGTATTTGTAACAGAAATACCATATCTATTTTTAAGAATTGTTCTCATTCCATCGATATCTAAGGTAGGATAGTTCTTAAAGTCCCCTACCAACCTAGAAGCAACCCATGCACAAGTAGCGTTTTTATTCTTCTTGACAACTTGGCAAGTGTGTTTATCCGTGAGAGTCTTGACAGCAAACAAAGAGCCATCCAGGGCAAGGGAACCATGAACTTGAAATGGGCAGCCCTCTATCTTGCACTTTGCAGTAACCTTCTTACTACAATTTTTCAGTTTCACATATTCAAATCCATTCTCAATAGCATAATCTAACAAAACCTCATTAAATTCTTTGTTTTTCACTCTCATCACTTTCCATCTGAACATCAAATAACTCTCTCGGATGATGTACCATCATCTCCTATATAGGCACAAAAAAAATCACATTTAATCTAAAATCCACTGAAAAATACAACGATAAGAAAAAAAAAATATAATTTAACCCAAAAAAACTCTGAAATATGACTTATTATTGCTCTGTTTTGTATAAATTTTGGTGTTGTATGAAGTATTTCAATGTACTAGTCCCTTCTTTCTTTTTCTTTTTTTTTTTCAAGATTGGTTATTACTAAAAGGAGTATTTTTAAAGAAGAGGTAAAGATTAGCGTATCCCTGTCTTTATCGAAATATAAGAATTATTTGCTGGAAGTAAGGATAGTTGATATAACTATTCAATATCTTGAGCAAACATAGGATATTAAGCTGTTATTTAAATCAACTGCAATTTATTCATTCATTAAACAAGCTTTATAACCAAGAAGAACTTTCTAAACTTTTAATAGATAATACCAAAAGAAACAGTGAAGAGTGAAAAAATATAAATCTCATTGGTCTTAAAAATTAAAACAGGATTCCAAAGAAGTATTTAATATCTCCACATCTTTATTAGAACGGAGATCCTGTTATAATCATTCAAGCTAGTGGGTCTGCAATAGCGAAAATTAAGTTTGGAGCTGGTAGATTAGTAAGCATTTTCTTTTTAAGTGATAAGTTTCTTCGGTTATTCAGTAACATATATATACATATATGTATATGGTCTTTTCAAGTTTTTTGTTTCAAACCTTTAATTTTTTCATAATATAAATTGAAATATGGATCCGAAAACCATATTTAGGCCAAAATACACGTGAAAAATTTCAATGACAAGGACATAATTTATAAAATAATAAAAATCCCCAAAATTTCATCAAAATCCTAACTTTTAGCTACCATTGAACCACAAGAAATTATACATACACTTTTTTTCGTAAATAAATAGTCAATGAACAATAAATAGCATATAAGAATGAGATTAAATCACACCCGTGTAGTCTAGAAGAAAACTTTACAAGCAAGAAATTGTGATCATTCACTAACAAAACGCAAGCAGTATATGCATGAATCAAGATATAATTTTTCTACCATTTTTACACAAATTAAGCCTAAATAAAACATTAACAACCAATTAATAAAAAACTAACCTCAGATTCAATGCCACTCTCTGTTTTCGTCTAAAAGGGGTGAAAAAACAATGTTGGCCTCACTCGAACGTCGCCTACCACTTCCTTTACCGAACCCAGCTTTGTTTTGTTGTACTGCAAATGAAGAAAATTAAAAGAAGAAGATGATGAAAGGGAGAATGAGAGGAGAGCTCGAGGACGGAGGAGTGGGAAAGATGGTGTTTTTATTTATTTATTTTCTAAAAAAAAATTTCTAAATTGAAATACAATATTTAATATTTTTAAAGGGTATTTTGTAAACTAATGAATCTGAATTAGTGTGTAACTATCAAAGGGTATAAATTTGTAACGAATGTTAAATCTCAATGATAATATTGATAATAACTAGAACGAAATGTATAAATTGATCAAAATGAAGGGTATAAAAAAGTTTAATACGGACAAAGTTAAACCTTTTATTTTCTTGATTTTTAATTGATTTATTTGCTCTAAATTTTGCCCATCTTACCTGCAAAGTTAATAAAAATCAAAATAAATAACGATGAAAATTTATTTTATAAGAACGTGACAAAATATAAGCATTAAAGCTCAAAATAACTCTATTTTTATTGAATTATTAACGTTATAGCATTGAAGCTCAAAATATAAGTATTAACGCTGCAACACATCGATCCTTTGTTGTAATCCCATAACATTGAATCCATCTATTCTGCTGAGATTTCTAACTTGATCTTTGATTCCAAAGAGTTCTCCTATGTGCTTCCAATTGAAATGATTCTTTGGGAATTGTGCAGCATCCTATCAAAGCTTTTCCGATCTAAGTTTTGATACCAAATGTTACGAGCTATCTCTTTGGCACTCTTAATTAGACAGGATGTTGAGTACTTGTCGGCGCTTCAACTTAGCAAGTTAGCTTAAAATTCAAGCCTGTATGCAAAGAACCCATTAGTTAGTTGTACCGCAGGTAACACCCATACAGTGGGTAATCACATAATATTAAGCAAGCATAAAACAAGCATATTCAATAGCGGCAATCACATAGTAAGCAAGTGCAAAACATGACACATCGAGGTAATACATAAGCAACATGTAGGCAATAAGCAAGTAACAAATAAGCAATAAGTTGGACATGAATATACATCGATTCATGCTAGGAGTCAAGGCCCCTCCATGGGCACCTAAGTCACCTCATCTAAAGAGCATTTTGAGCTGTTAATCTTTATAGTGGGAGGAAATATGATTTTTCTCAGGTAAGCATATGACAAGATTTAAAGAAAATAAGCGATTTTTCAAAATACAATAATTTTTTCCTAATTCTTAGGATCCAAATGCGAGGTATTTGGCCACGAATTTGACTAATTCATGACAAAAATACCCTAAGATATACATAAAATCTACATCATATGTGGGCAATATAAGCATGTTGTGGATGTGCCACACCTAGCCCTAAATGTGCTTAAGTGTTGTGCACGCATACAAAGTAGTAAGTGCGTGGCTGCGTGCACACTTATTGCAAATAGGTAGTATGCATCTAGCTCCGTTGAAGTTGGATTGAACAAAGGGAGGGGAAGAGAGAGAGAGATAGAGGGAGAGGACAATTGCAAAATACCAAAGAAATGGCCTAATAAATGCAAGGGGCAAAATGAAAAATAAAGCCCTTTAAACAACAAATGATCATTTAGCTATAAAAAATGGATATTCAGCTATAAATTGGGGTCATTTGCTAATGGACTTTTAAAAAAAGGACACCCGGCATGAATTCTCAAATTGTTTGGCACAAGTCAGTTCATGTCTCATACAAATTACTATCTATTACATTCGAGAAGCTAGCTTTGCTTATTTATGAACTTGTTTTTTGTGTGAGCCCAATTTTTTTTTTTTTTAATAATTAAGGCAAGACAATGTAACCTATTTAATTGATCAAATCTCTCTATAGGTGAGCAGATTTCAACTTAATTGCCGAAACCACCCAAATCAGACTAATTCGTGCAGTGTGGTATTATTTTTCTACGTGGTATGTAGAGGTGGCAAAATGGGCAAGCCAGGCCGAGCCGGCCCGCCCAAAATAAAATAGGGCCCGGCCCGGACCTGTTGGCCTGCCGGGCTTTTTGACGGGCCAAAATGGGCCGGCCCGACCCGTCCTCAGCCCAAATTTTAAAAAAATTTAAAAATAAGTTTATTATTTGTATAATTAGTTAAAATTATTAGAAATTTAAAAATAAAATTTATAAAAACATATAAATAATATGTTATGATTTTTTCATATTTGATAAAAATTTATAAATAATTAAATAAGTTAAAAGTATATAAGTTGATAAAAAAAGTTTAGATTAAAAATCTTAAGAAAATTATTTAGAATTAGATTGAAATTTGAAAAAAATGTAAAAAATATATATTTTGGCGGGCCGGGCCGGGCCGACCCGTGAGGGCCAAATTGGCAGGCCGGGCCGGGTCGGCCCGGCGGGCCTAGAAATCTAGGCCCAGACCGGCCCTACCCTTAGGACTGGGCCAGCCCGCGGCCCGTACTAACGCGGGCCGGCCCGTTTTGCCACCTCTAGTGGTATGATTTGGGACCAAAATTTTATCTACTGTTGCTGTATGATTTGAAACTTGGGATAAGATTTCTATTTTCATAATTTACTTTAGAATTTACCGCACTGCATGTGCATTAAATATTTATATTAATTTTGAAAATATTTTTATACATAAATTTGCATTTATATACGAGTATATAATAAGTTAAAAACTAAAGTCTAACATTTGTTTTTTTATTTTTTTGGATTGAGTTTGTCTTTTTAGGATCTTACTTAGACAAGTATGCGTGCATGACCTTCTTAAATATTTTAAATCTATTTTTAAATAAATTTTAGTAGTTATGACCTTTTGAATATTGTTTCTTCAATTTAGTCTAAATGTATTAAGACTCATATCTAGGACCGAATCGTATAAAATGCACACACCAAACCACATAATGTGATGTGGTTTAGTGCGATTAATAAGTTTTTTTTAACTGCAGTGATTAACAATTCTTTTTACTGTATTTTGCAGTTTGGTTAAGAATTTTCATATAGTACTATTCAATCTATACGTGCTCATCCCAATACCTCTCAATAAAATTCAAGGATTGGTTTGAAAAAAAATTATTTAGTCAACTAAATTTTATTACTATTATTATTATTATTTTTTTAGGGAAGTCAACTCATCAGTTGTGCTTGACTACTAAAATGACCGGAAGTGATTATTTTCTTGTTTTGGTAGTTTTGCAGTCCTCTGGGCAGTCCGTTGGCTGCCTTTTTGTATTCTCTATTGGCTTTGTGCTCGGGTAATGAAATTTTCTTGTATTCGACAAGGAAAAAAGAAAAAAGAAAAAAACGAAATATAGTCTCATCAACAAGTTTGGATTTGTTTGACAAAATTATTTTTCCAATTTATAAACTCTATAAAAAAAGCTACATTATTTACCAAAAAAAATCTTTGTTAAAATCAATATTATTTGAAAAAGATAATACGTTAACCAAATTAATCCCACTCAAAAATCCTTGCAACACGATGGTGACGTCTTATTTTCCTAGTACATATAATATTTTCACTGTGATAGTATTAAAATAATAAAAAAAAACATCACGCTATAATTTTTGGATATTGCGGTGAAAGAATTAATTTCAAGATCTCGACATTAAAAGTAAGTGCGGTTATCAATCATGCTAAATCTGTGACCCACCACGCTATAGTTTAGCCAAAGAAAAAAATACTTATATTTTTTCATTTGGTGGGTCTATTGTCACCCCTCGTTTCAATAATATTTTTTATCACCAAAATAACCTCAAATAAAATTACTTTTTTGTATGTTATTTATTCATAAAATATCCTTACATACCTCTTTAAACATTTATATTTGGAAAAAAAAGAATTTTTTTTTTTTTTTTGTAATGCTTAAACACAGTTCGATTCAAACTATCAAAATATCCAAATATCAACTGTACTGAGAGAAGGGTAATCTATTCTTGAATATTAAATTGTTGATAAAAATAAGAAATCACATTTATCAATAATTTAAATAGAATGAGCAGTAGTTTATAATTGATCCACCTATTACTATTATACATTTAGATGGAATAGGCACCCATATGTATAAGAAAAGGAAAACCTCTTGAAAATAAATCCACCGTATAGAAACAATTGGACACCTTCTTTAATCCACACATGGTATTGATCACCTTGACCTAGTATTATATGTCTTAATCTCAACCCGAAAATACTTTGCCAGTTTCAAGAATTCATTATAGAATGGAAGAACACATTGACTCGGGTTGATGACAATTGAGAAGAAAAAAAGAAAAAGAAAAAGATAATTTTAAGAAATGAAAGAGGTGGATATTTGCATAACAAAGGGCAAAATAGAGAGGGATAGGAATGAGTTAGCACTGAAATTAATTAGGACAATTTAAGAATAATTAAGGATATAATAAATAGTTTCAAAATTTAAAATTTATTTAAGATGGTATTTTTAGAAATGATGTGGGAAAAGTAAACACACACGTAGTAATAGAGCTATCCTTTTTAATTTATATATATTAAATTAAACCTTTAATTTGTATTATTCTATTAAATAGCACTGCAGTTATAAATATGATCAAGATTCAAATTTAATATTGTTTAGAAAGACAATTTTATCCACATTAAACTCATAAAGCATAAATAAAAAATAATGATTAGTGAAACAAAAAGAATCTACATTATGTAAAACAATCAAAATAAGAAAACAAAGAATGAAAAAAGTTAAAAAAATTGTTCTGTTTTGTCTTTTTCATCTTTTTTTTTTTGTCATTTTGAGTTTAAATTATTCAAAACAATTAACATGAAAAAAAATAAAGGAAATGATTAAATAAAAGAAAAATTTCCCGTTTTGTGTCTCTCTTTTTTTTTTTTAATTTTTTTATTTTAAATGCTTTCAATTATTTAAATTATTTTTACTTTTAATCATTTATTTATTTATTTTTTATAAGTTTAAAGGATAAAAATAT
This sequence comes from Trema orientale, assembly GCA_002914845.1. Classification (NCBI taxonomy): domain Eukaryota; kingdom Viridiplantae; phylum Streptophyta; class Magnoliopsida; order Rosales; family Cannabaceae; genus Trema; species Trema orientale. The sequence continues at coordinate 275,197 of JXTC01000377.1, read as the reverse complement.
ATATATATATTTACATTATTAACTCTGAATTTTGACCATATTTGTGGCTCAGGTGATTTTTTATAGGGAAAAAACGAATTAAAAGTTTAATTTGATAAATGAAAATAGGTGTTTTTTTTTTCTCTGTGTTAAAACACTAAATGTAGTGGACTTTTTTAATCCCTATTTTCATACTATATTATAGAAAATAAATAGATTAGGATGTGTGTGGTTAAGATTTTCTCATAGTATTTTTCAAAAGAAAGGGAGAAGTTTTCTCTTAAAAAGAAGAGTTTATTATGTGAAAAGTATAATTCATTCACAAATTAAAAAAACTTTCACTTTGAGGGATTTTATTATTTTATTTATTTATTATTATTATTATTATTTGCGGTATCTCTCCAGGACATTTGATATAAATACAATTTTGATTTAATGTTAATCCCAAAATAGTAATGAATAGTCCTCTGTTCTCTGGCCTAGGCAAATTCACCAGTTGAGGCCCAAAGAGGAAAGAAAAATTAAAGAGAAAAAAAAAAAAAAACAAAAGAAAAGGGAAAAAAGAGAGAAAGGAAAGATTCAAAACTCCAAAAAAACCAAACAGGGCCTCACAGCTCATATTTCCAAACCCCTCCTCTCCTCTTCTATCTTTCCTATGATCTTTCTCTCTCATTTTCTCAGATCCCAAACGCCCCCTCATCCTCCCCATCTCCCTTTCATGATGATCTCCCCTTCTTAACGGGTGTTGTGTTGTGTACATATATATCTATACACACACATATATATATATACACACATATATTTATATTTTGCTGTATACCTAAATTTTCTTCAGATCCTCGTTCTTGAAAAAGTCGAAAACTTTGAATAACAGGAGGAGCGATGAACGACTTTGAGGGGCTTTTGGCCACCGATTTCGGGTTTAAACCCTCGAACAAATCGGCCCCAATGGTTGGTTCGACTGCTGCTTCGGCCAAGGCCTCTGCTAATCTCGGCTCCGGTTTCGATCCCGGATCTCGGGGTGGACACCCCTCCCGACCCACTCGCGCCTCCAATTCCTTCAGTGGGTCCCTCACCGATGATCGCGATTCGATCTTCGTCGGTGGAGGTGGAGCTCAGAGATCCCCCGATTTTAGCGATCTCGGCGGTATTGCGGGTGGCTCGGCTAGGTTTGCTTCCAAATCGGAGACTCGCGGGGCCGATTCGGCCTTCAATTTCGACTCCATGTTTGCTAATTTGACCGAGACGGGTCCGAAATCGTCGAATTCAGAGCCGGTTTTCGATAAACCGGTTTACGATAAACCGGTTTACGATGACGACGACGATGACATTTTCAACGGTGTCCCGGGGCTTAGGAGTTCAACCTCCAAAGTTAAGTACGAGGATGTTTTCGCTTCGGTCTCTTCTTCGCCCCCGAAAGGAGAAACTAGTCCTTTTGATGACCTTCTTGATGGGTTTGGTAAGCCCGAGCCCCAATGGAAGAGCACTGGTTCTATTAAACCGGAGAAAACCGAGAAGAGAGTGCCGGATTTCGATGATTTGTTACCCGGTTTTGGTGCTACTAGTCCACCTAGTGAAAGGTATTCTTGGTAATTTATTATTGCTAATTGTCGTTGATTATGTTTATGCTTTGTAGTAATGGTGGTAGTATTTTCTATAGTTCAATTTCATGACTTGAATTTGAACCAATCAAGCCATGAACTGTAAATGTCATTTGTATTGTACCCATTTCTTTGTTCCTAATGACTTCATTTGGTTATTTATTTATTTTAAGATTGTGCTATTGGTTGCCATTTTTGTGGTATTGGTATTTGTACAGCTTTGCCGGGCTGATATAAATACTATGTTAACTTTGTGCATTTTTTGAAATAAAAAAACATAGCGTAGCCAATTCATAGCATAGCTTCTTTTTAGACGTGCATTATATAAAAGAGATCAAATTGCCTAGGATTTAGGCGATGCTAGTGGTGTTATGGAGGAGAGGGGGTGGGGGTTGATGTTAGAGAGGTGCAAATTTTTTTTTTAATTTTTATTGTTTTTATGTGGTGAGTTTGGAAGGGGTTCAAGAGGGTGGGGATTCTTCAAACTTGTTGCACTTAAGGTAGGGAGTGGGAATGGAATGTGGAGGAAGTTTCGGATTGATCATTGGTATACGGCGACTGACTTGTATCTTTTCCTGTGTTGATTTATGCTGAATTCCAAGAGATTGATTGAGCTGTGTTAGGATGTTAAATTTTTTGGGCGTTGGTTGCAGAGGTAGGACAAATTGAGGGTATCTATGGTGTTGCCCCTTTAGCATTCAGATGGGAACCATATCTGTCGGATGATTTAAACTTTAAAGTGGTGTTTCTATTACTATTACTACTGTGCATTTGTTTTTGTCTTTTATTTTTTATTTTTTGTTTTCCAAGTGGCTCAAGAGGTTTTTTCATTTGGAATGCAAGCTAGCTTATGAACTTATTTCTCTGTTTAGACAAATCCTTGATGATTAATAGAGGATGAGCTGCAAGTTCTTGTTGTCAATTGGCATTCTATGTGTTTCAGGGAATTGATTAGTTAACTTCTCTTTCATATTCCAACGACCTTAAAAGTTTGGTTGGCTAGAGGGAATTGTTTTCCTTGTTTCCCCCTGTTTTCACTCCTGGATTTTTTGTTGTATATATGTGTTTTTAAGTACCTATCTGGACTTTTGACTAAACATTGTGATCTTTAATAATTGAGATGGAAAGGGGAAAATGGCCAGTGCTTAGATGGGGATTGGTTGGTGATAGCAGCATCTTTGGTAATTTGGTTGGGGAGGAGTGGTCAAATTTTTGGAAATAAGGAAATGGATTTTGTTTCCTTATTGGAAAGGCTGATCTGAAACATTTAGCATATCTTTGAGCATCAATTGCAAAGGAGTTTAAAGATTTTAACTTTGGAGGCTTCTTTTTCCAACCAACTTTAGTAAATACCCCCCCTTTTTTTTTATTTAATTGTAAGTTTTTTCTCTAATTAAAAAAAATTGAGTGTTGGTAATCTTAAAATGACTGCGTTTGATGCCAGAATGCTAATATTAAATTCCAGATTTGGTAATGGGTTTAGTATTTTGATTTATTTTATATGGGTTCAGTTGCGGCTTGAATAAATGCATTCTTTAGTTTCACTTTCTACATTTATTGACTGTTGTAGGGACAGTAGGATTGTATACTTTTCTATTGTTGTTTCATTGATTTATGCTTCAATACCATATTTCTTTCTTTAACAGATCAGCTTCAGAAACAAATTGGCCCCCAGAAACCTCTGTTAATGCGACCAAAACAACACCCAAGGTAGTGGAAGATCCCTTTGTGGTGCCAGGACAGTTTAATGATCCACTGGAAGAAATTAGTAAGTTTTCAAATTCTGGAAGCATGAAAAACGATTCAGTTGGTAATGGGAGAGTATTTGATGATGTGGATCCTTTTGATGGCCTAAAATCTGGCCCATCTTTTACTTCAGAGAGAGACAATAGGGGAAAGGAAACGAGTAATTTAAGAGCAGATTCGAGTACTGGCAGGAACAAAACTTTTACTAGTAAAGAAATAAATGAGAAGCCCTCTATGAGAAGTCCAGATAGCCAACCACAGAAGAAGGTTCCTGTTGACAATGACTGGGATTTTGAAATGCCGACCGTTTCAGTAAATTCTCATAGATCTACGGGACAAACTATGCCCCCCACTTTTTATGCCAACACTAGTTCTAAGGACGCAAATACACAGGTAGAAAGATCTCCAAGATCTGAAGAAAACTTGGATTCATCTGAAGATATATGGCTTACCGTTTCAGAGATTCCTCTTTTTACTCAACCTACTAGTGCTCCACCACCTTCAAGACCACCTCCTCCAAGACCACTATCGAAGACTGGAATAAGTTATTCTGCCACTACAAATGCAAGAAGAAAGGCTAGTGAGTTCTCATCTTTTCCGAATTTAACTCAAAATTATCAGGTCCCTAATTCAGAACCTGCTGCTGCAAGGAGCTCGGTTGTGTCTCCAATCGATGAGCTTGAAGATTTTGTCCGGGGTAGAAGCCGCGATAATGTTGATGAGCATGTAAATGGTTCTTCTGGTGAAGAATTGGAGATGAATACAGCTGCGGCTGCTATGAAGGAGGCTATGGATAGAGCAGAGGCTAAATTCAGGCAGGCGAAGGAAGTGAGGGAGAGAGAGAATACAAAGGCTGCTAGAAGTAAAGAAGGACAGCTGGAAAGAGATGAAAAGTCACAACAAGATGAAAGATCACGGGAAAAGCAGGAGAGGTTGGAGCGTCAACGTTTGCAGAGGGAAAGGGAAGAGGAAGAAATGGAACAACGGAGACTTGAGAAAGAAAGAGAAAGAGCAAGGGAGTTTGAGAGGGAGCGGGAGGACAAAGAGAGAGAGCAAAGGAGACTTGAGAAGGAAAGGGAGAGAGCAAGGGAGATCGAGAAGGAAAGGGGAAAAGCTAGACAAGCAGTGGAAAGAGCTACTAGGGAAGCACGTGAAAGAGCAGCTGTTGAAGCTCATCAAAGAGCTGAAAGAGCAAAGGCTGAGAGGGCTGCTGTTGACAAGGCAACTGCTGAAGCTCGAGAACGCGCTGAAAGGGCAGCAGTTCAGAGAGCTCAAGCTGAAGCTCGTGAAAGGGCAGCCGCTGAAGCAAAGGAAAGAGCAGAGAAGGCTGCTGCAGAAGCCAGAGAAAGAGCGAATTCAGAGGCTAAGGAACGGGAAGCGCGGGAGAGGGCTACTACAGCTAGAGCTGAAGCTGAAGCACGAGCTAGAGCAGCAGAACGAGCTGCTGTAGAAAGGGCTGCAGCTGAGGCACGTGAAAGGGCCGCTGTAGAAGCTCGAGAAAGGGCTGCTGCTGCTGCTAGGGCAAACCAACAGAAGAATGAAAATGATCTTGATTCCTTCTTCGGTGGGGGTGGTCGAGCTAATAGTGCACCAAGGCCCAGGAATACCTCAGTGGTGAGGGCCTCCTATTGTTGCAGAGTGTTCTGAGTAACTCATTTAATTGAATTTTGAGCTTAACTTATGACTATATTTCAGGATCCTATGTTTGATACCCAATTTCAGAACAGGCAAGGGCCTGAAGCGGCAAGGTCGTCTAGTGGAATTCCATCAAACATAAAGAAGGCAAATTCTGTTACAAATATTGTTGACGACCTTACGTCAATATTTAATGGTAGTTCTTTGTCATAATTCATTTTTAAACAGATAACAAATGTTCTTGGTTGGTCCTCCATATATGTGATATCTACTGAACTGTCTTTTTTTGTAAAGTTGCTCCACCATCTGGGCAGTTCCAGGACGTTGAAGGAGAAAGTGAAGAAAGACGAAGAGCCAGACTTGAACGCCACCAGAGGGCCCAGCAGAGAGCTGTATGTGTTTTCTGTGCTAAATTCTATAATTTGTTGGTTTGTGACCAAGAAGAATAGAAGTGTATTATGTTCCACTTGATTTTCTGTGTATTTTTACACCCACAATGCGCAGTGACACATCTATTTACTAAGATTATCTATCTGGTGTTTTGAAGTTCTGATATTGACCTTATCTTTCCAGGCAAAAGCACTAGAAGAGAAGAATCAGCGGGACCTTCAAAACCAGAGGGAGCAAGCTGAAAGACATGTAAAATATTTGTTCTTTCGCTATTTGAGAGTTTATTTTTCAAGTGTGTTTTGCTTCTTTCTTTGTTGGTGCTCGGCAAATATTTGATGTTGCTTGAGTTGTTGGTTACCGAGAGTTACAACCTAGTAAGGGTCTGTTTGACAACAGCTTTTAGAAGAGCTTTCTGTTTTCAGAATCTGCATGCTGAAGATAAAGAAACCTAATAATTTAATGATTTACATAACATAGAATTAAATTCAAGATACATCAAAATGCTGTTTTGAGACAGTCTTCTGCTTTGGTTCAGTAAAAAATTCTATTGACAATCAAAACAATGTTATTTTATTTGTTTTAAAAAGGTTTCTATGACATGCTTCCATAAAAACTTTGAAGAAGGCTTAAAGTTATATGAGACAGATTTTCAATTCTGATGTTTGGCTGTTTTGGAGGCTAGTAGTGTTGAATAGCTAGCTTGTTTTAAGTTAGAGACATATAACTTCTAATTATTATCCTTTACCTTCAGAGGACATGTTCTTGTTTCTTTTAACCTTTGTCTTCAATTTCTTTTTCTTATGAAAGATAAAATTAAAGAATAATGTTTGTTTTGGTAAGAATTTACGAAATTCCTTACAATTACTTACAATTACAAACTGACTTGGCAAATGATGTAGCAGTGTTGTGCGTGGCTGTCAAACGTATTGTACTTTTTAACTTGCTGTATTTCCTTATCTTATCTTTTCTTTTTAAATAGTACATGATACATCCTTGAATTAATATTTGTGATTGTCTTACTGCTGTATTTATAGCATGTTATCATATATTTAGTCCCCCCACTTTTTTTTTTTTTTGGCTTATGTCAGAGAATTGCTGAAACACTAGATGTTGAAATCAAGCGTTGGGCTGCAGGGAAAGAGGGGAATTTGCGTGCTCTATTATCAACCTTGCAATATGTATGTCATTATACTCTTGTCTATTATATTCATCCTTTGATGAGTACTTTCTGTCATCTAATGGTCTCATTATGTTCGGATGCATAAAGTTTATTTATCTTATCCACTCTGAGTTGTAATATATCTTTACGTGGTTAATAAATATTTGTTAAACTCGAGATGTTTACACACCAAAGATTAGGGTCCAATTTTTATATGTTTGTTGGGATAGGACATGTAAACTTCATGGATAAAACTTGAATAAAATTCTTATAGAACTTGAGATGTTTACACCAAAGATTAGAGTACAGGAAGACCTCAGTATCTAATAATTTAAAACCCATTGTTTATTGCATAATGGCTTGCCAATTTATAAAACTCAAACAAAATGTTTATAAAACGTGAGATGAGTACACCGTAGATTAGAGTACAAGAAGACCTCAATATCTAATAATTGAAAAACCCAATCATTTATTGCATAATGGCTTGCCAATTTAACTGTATTAAAACTCCACACCTTTTTAATGTAGCAGTAGAAACCATGTTCTGCTACCTCTTTTATCCTTGACACCAAAAAATAAAAGTTACTTTGGTTGTGACTGTAGTTATTGGTTCTCTTTGAATTTTAAGTCTTTTTTTTTGTCCCCTAAAAAAGAAGTGTGTTTTTGTTTTGTTTTGTTTTGTTTTTTTTTTTTTGTCTTTTGTTTTTGTGTTTTTTTGTTCTTTGTTTTTTTTTTGTTTTTTTTTGTTTTTGGTTTTTTCTTTTTGCTTTTGCTTATATTTTGTTAAGGAATCCAAAAGAATATTGAAATGTTGATCCATAAATTGTTTCAGCAAGTTTTTTTGGGAGGTTATTGTAATTTAGATTACTTTTAATTCTACGCTTAGGTGGGTGATAATTATTAGTTTAGTTATAAGTACTTTAGCTTTCTTTTAGTGGTGATATAGGACTTGGTTAATGAGTTCTTGGTACAGTCCTAGAAGGCTTTAATAAGAGTTGAAGTTCCTTACTGTTTTAATGTCCTATCTTTACTTTTCTGCTCTATACATTTTTTTTTTATTTTTATTTTTTATTCACCAAACCTTTCAAGTCAGGATTAATTTCTAGCGATAAATCATTAATAACAGGTAATACTGTTCTTAGATTATATCCATATCTTGGGAAGGCTGCCACACATTTCTACTTGTCCATTTTCAGTCTTTTACGTCATACCATAGTGCAAGTGTTTTATTGATGCACTTCTCTTCCCCCTTAATTACATATCAATTTTTGCTGAAAATAAAACTTCAGTCCAGAAAATTTATGCTATCCCTCTGGTTATATAAAGCTCTTTTCAATGCAATACGCTTTACTCCTTTATTAGCGTCCATAGCTTAAGTTATACAGCCATATTTTTTTTACTTGATTGTAAAGGGCTTGCTTGGACACACTTTTGTTTTGTGTCTTTGTTTTTTTTAAATGAAATGGAAGATGAAGATCTTTTCAAGCAAGTTCTGGAGAAGATCTAACCACTCTTCTCATTTTAAAAAACAAAAAACACAAAACAAAAGTGTATCCAAGTAAGCCCAAAACAGTCTTACTGAATGTTTATTTTTATATATCATTACAGCACTAGTAGTGGCTTGGATTTATTGAAGCCCACTATTATTACTATAGTTTCATCTGGACTAGGAGTTTTTGTTTCTTTGACCTTGTGTACTTGAGGTTCTCTATTAGATTGAGGTCAGAGTTGATTTCATACCATTTTCCTTGTTTTATCTTGTGAATAGAAATGGTTGAAGGCAATGCTAACATTGATATGCGTCTGGAAGTCTATGTTAGGGCTTTACTGAAATGGTTCTTATGGTGATTTTCTTATTTACAACTGATTTTTTCCTTTTTGGTCACTTCTAGATTTCCTTTTTCCTTCTTGGTACTAAATTTATGTCAATAAGCCGTCCTATAGATATATTTTAGATTGACAACAGCTCTACTGGGTCCAAATTTATCCATATTTCCCTAGCATTTTTAGGTTAATGTTGAGATAGGTGGTCAAACCATGGAATTTAATTGTGAGTTATAACGGGAAGTTCAAAGGAGGTGTTTGCTCAAATAATTGATGATAGTTTTTATTGTGTTCAAGAACCGTACTGGCTATTCAAGTTTGCAGTATGATAACTATTGGGTTATTATTTTTCATGCCAATGCTTCTGTTTCATTGGAAATTCCTTCTGTTCTTTAATTTCAAATAGATTGATCTTTAGAATGATGATGTGAAGGTTTTCTTATGTAAAAGTTTATAAATGCTTAATTCTTTAAAATAGTGCTCGTTTTGTTTGTTAGTTCAATTTGCAAGTTTACATTTCCTGGGAAAATTTCCTTATCTTTCTTTTCAGGATCATGGTTTTTATTGTGTCATAACATACTTAAAGCCGTGATTGTTTTTCCGAATATTCTCAACTATCTGATAAGTGTCGGGTTTCTTAATTTTGTTGCTATTCATAATCATCTCTGTTAAGTTTTAATGTCGATTGCTTCCAAGAAATAATTATGAACTCTCTGATTGCAAGTAATAATGATGTTTTTATTTAGTACCAAATGGTATGAACAATTTTGACCTGTTGAGATTGACTGCACGTCAAATGATGTTCAGGTGCTGTGGCCGGAATGTGGTTGGCAGCCAGTTTCTTTGACTGATATGATTACTGCTGCCTCGGTTAAGAAAGTATATAGGAAAGCCACTTTGTGCATTCATCCTGATAAGGTGCAACAAAAAGGTGCTAATCTTCAGCAGAAATATGTCGCAGAGAAAGTTTTTGACCTCCTTAAGGTATTAAATCGATTACAATTTTTAAGCCCAAAGGGAAATTATAAGCTATGCTTAGTTTACAAAATGCTGCTTACTCTGTCATGTATATCTCTTATCATGTGAGTTTGTATGATTCATGTCTCGGTGTACCGTGATGACCAACTTTTTCTTATTGTTTGACTCACTCATGCCTTTTTCTACAGCAAAAAATTATTGTTGTTGTTGTTGTTGTTTTTTTATTTTATTTTAATTTTATTTTTATTTTATTGTTTGACTCACTCATGCAAAAAATTATTGCTGTTGCCTTTTTTTTTTTTTTTTTTTCGGTCCTTGAGTTCATTTTAAGCAGAGTACACAGTAAAATACTGCATATGCCGTTATGTTTTAAATGATGCAATTTAACGTTCGGATTTTGAGGCATCATATTTATTGCCCATCTTATTAGTTGATTATTGCACAATGTTTCTGTTTGTGAAAATTCATTTAGAGTGAAAATTTGACGTGGTAACAGGAAGCTTGGAACAAGTTCAATTCAGAGGAGCTTTTTTGAAATATTTTTTGTGATGGAACTTTTCTGCTTCAAGATTCTTCATTTGACAACGGCAAAATATTTGTTATGAGGGATAAGGAAAATGTGCGTTCGAGAATAAAATTTACTTCTCCGTCGAAATGCACAATTCCGGCTGAAAGTGCATCGGGAAAGACCCCCCATTCCATTAGCCGACCAAGACTCGGTGGTGGTATTTTCTTGTGTCTTCTCTCATCCTGTATCTCTCTATATAAATATATATGTTGTAATTGTTTGCAACAGGAGCTTTGATCTGGAATCATAGGGGTTCCGACGATCTGTTGGTGAAATTGGAATGACTAAGTTGATGTAGACAACCAAATTGTGGTTATCTCAGTCCACCATATTCAATGATTCGCTTGGGTGGAGGAGGGCAGGTTGTTTGGGTATCTTTTTGTTTTTATTTTTATTTTTATTTTTATTTTTTGGGTTGTGATATAGCACATTGAATATAAATCTCATTATTTGTATTGATATCAGAAAACTAATATGTGCTGTCTATGAGAATGAGCTGTGAATTTTACGAAGTTGGTCTTCAAATACATGTTCTTTTTTTTCTCCCCTCGAAAAACCGAGTTTCCAAGACAGTGCCATGCGATCAACGAAGGAAAAATTTGTACTAATGGTCTAATTCCTCTGGGTATCATTGATGTTACAAGGATATGATCGACTGAAAATGTATATTTTTACCCCAGTGTGGTACCGGAAAATTTACTGGACCTGGCCGGTTACCTATTAAGACAATAATTAAAATCTTCACCATTTGGTACTGTGTTGGGGGTGGGCGGGGTGGTGGAATTGGAGCGTAGGGTGGCTGTTGATACGTCTCCAACGGATATATATCATTGTCCTTAGCGATCGGAAGTTTAGTTATATGTATGATATTCCTCTGACTTAACCAAAATTTAGGGCAGAATTTGCTAGTATTCTTGCAAATTTGTGTTTCTATATTATTTCCTTAAACCAATGTTGAGAGTAAATTTGGCTTTTGGATGAAATTTTTGGGTGAAAATCAGATTAAATACAAGATACGAAAATGTCTTTTTTTGAAGATTTGAATAAATTGATTTTAGAGAAACTATGGTTTTGTTTTTGCTAAGGGCATTATAGTCAAAGAGCATGTATTTAAGAGGTTTATTAACTTGAGGGTAAGTGTCAAATTAGAATCTTTTAGAGCTTATTTTGTCTAATTTCTCTTCTCGCTAGGTGTCCTCACAGTAGAATTCAGGAAATTAGGAATGGTGCCTTCCTGTAATTTTGGTTGCATACTCTTGGGACTTGGTCGCATAATGAGCTATATGTTTAGCCTTCAGGTCCTACTCTTTTTGTAGCGAATTATTTTGGCACACAACACATGTAATCTTCCTATGATCGGGTTTGTATCTGTCACTTTTTTTTTTTGGATAAATGTGTTTGTCACATCTATAGATAAGTGCTTGCATTGAAAAAAAAAAAAAAATAGAAGGAACGATGGCATTTGTGGGCTATTATTAAATTAATATAGACTTTTAGAAAACTGGCACAGGGGAGGATAATAAAAATGGAAAGTCTAACCATAACTGATGGATCAGGAGAGAATTATGTGGTGAATACTGGTTTTTTTTTAAAAAAAAAAAAATAAAGAAAACATTTTTATTGAACAGCAAATCGGGTTATACAAAACTTATTATAATGAGAATCCGATTCATAAAATTGAAGATAAAAAAATCTTCAAAGATTTCGGAATAAAGATGATCCCTATTAATAATATTGAAGAAAAATGCTGCAAAGGATTATTAGAGTTCTTCAATAGTCCGTTTTGATTCTTCACTTTCTATATTGACAGTTCACTGAAAGATTTCTGCAAAATCTGATCCGTGATAATAATAAACTCTTAGATTCAGATTTGAATGATTACCATACTAATAATAAAAAAAAAACCTTTACCAAAACTTAAACTCTTCCCTTTTTTAATTTTAGTGAACTAAAACTATATTCACAAATAAAGCAAATTCGAGAAAAGAAAAGGAATAATCATACCAGAGAGAAGGGTGATCTTTCTCTCGGTAAGAGGGAAGACACTGGAAGATAGGGAGAGAGAAGAAGAGAGTGAAGAGAGAGTTTTTTATTTTTTGTTTTTAAATGATTATAATTATTTAATTTAGAAAAAGGTTGAGAGAGTAAATAAAGGTATGATAATAAAGCTACGGATAATACAAATATCTTCTCGATTTTGGCTAAAACTTTCGGTTATTTATGAAAATAACAAAATCTTCTATTTGCATTTCAATTTATAGACAAATCCTTTGTAACCCTAGTCAAATTGAAAATTTAGTTATTATACATGAGAGAGATACGTATAGATCTCAATAATGATGTATGATCTTATAATCTCCAGATCTTCTCTGGTAAATTACACGATTCAAAAAATTCTTTTTTTTTTCCATCTAGATTTTTTTTTTTAAGTTTTTTTTTTAAAACCAAAATTTGACTTAAACTAGGTAGCTTACTCTCTCTCTCTCCCTCTCCCTCTCTTAATTTTTTTTATTCAAGATTTGTTTATAAACTGAAATATTTGAAAGAGAAATTTCCTTATTTTGAGAAAACAAAGGTAGATGGTCTACTTTAATCAAAATGGAAAAAAATATATCCTTTTATGAGTGGTCTAATTTCCTTAGAAGTCACTATCTTATTAGTAGGTTAGTCATTTTTGTTTGATTATCAAAGTTCCTAGAGGGTGTGGATGAAATATTGAAGCTCGAAACGTTCAGGAAATGGGCTGTTTTGATTCTGAAGTTCGATAAATTAAATGTTGATGCAACAATTTGTAAGGAGCTATTCTGAATGAGTTTGGGGTCAATTGTTTGTAACCATGAAGGAAAGGTGTTACCCTCTGCAAGTGCGAGTTTGAGGATGCCAGGCTATTTTGATTCATTCACTGTAAGATATAAAGATGGGATTGATAATAATTGAATTCAACTTTAGATCTATTATGTCAAATGATCAGAAATAGATTGTTGAGGATTGAGGAACATACCTGAGCCCATAGTGAAGAAAACTAAAAAATACAAGAACACGAGGATTAGTGGCATTCCAAGGGCGGCTTAAGCTATAGGCTAAAGGTGTCAATTAGGTGTAGGGCCAGGCACAACACGACACAGATTTTTCGTGGGCCTGGGCCGGCCCTAGCCCTTAAATAGCTTGGGCTGGGCCTGACGTTTAGGCTTTAGGTTCAGGCATGGCCCAAGCACATTAAGGGTCAGGATGGGCCTTAGCATGTCACGGGCTTGGGCCAGCCCTAGCTTTTGAAGGATTAGGACTAGGCCCTTTATAATTTTCTTGAGAAATATAGATATTTTTTTGTTACTTTATATATGTACATTAAAGATATTGACAAAAAAATAAATATCACTTATTCTACAAATATATCATTTATGAAATTGAATTTTTCTAGTATATTACCTAACAAAAAAAAAATATTTTTAAAAATAAATTTCTTCTTAAAAACGATAGCCCTTTTAAGGCCCAATTATGCCAGCCCTGTAGGGCTAGGCCCAGGCACGACCCTAGTCCTGAAGGGCTAGGTCTAAGGGCCAGTGGGCCTAACATTTCTATAAATAGACTAGGCCTGGCACGTCCTGTACTGTAGAGGACCAGGCTAGGCACGACCCTGGCCTTGCAGGGCTTGTACTGTCGAGGGCTAGGCCGGAATGGCACAACCTACTTGACACCTTTACCGCAGGTAGTCTAGGTACTTGCCTAAGACCTCCACTTGAAGAAAGCCCCAAAGTTCTTCTATGTATTACTATTATAATCCTTTTTTTGGTATTTTTTAACATAAATACTTTAACAATATGCTACACTTCAAGAATTATACCTTTTGTTTATATGAAAAGGCAAAACTTCATTAAAAGGAGCAACAGCTCAGAAGTAAAAAATAAAGAAGACAAAAGACTTTAAGAAAAGTCATTACAAACAACATAAATCAAAAGATAAAGTAGCAAATGGAATAAGGCCTTGAACATAAATCAATATAAATCATAATTATACCCTTTTATTGCATTGGATAGTAGCATTTTTGAAAAAATGTTATCTAAAACCTCTCATGCATACCAAATTTTCTAAAGACGAGTCATTTTCTCCCACATAAAAAAAGTCTCAGAATTTAAGATCTTTCTTTTCCTTTTGAGTATTCAGTAACCAAAAATCTCTCTCACTCTAGATTTGGACTCAAACTTCTTTGCCCTCCTAGCCTTAAAATAAAATTCTTCAACTCATCATCTCCTATATTGCCCAAGACCTCACCCAGCTTACTTGCAACTCGCTAGGCTAGGCAAGAAGCACCCAGCTAACGAGGATGCATCCAGGTTTGTGTATTTTTTTTTTTGAGAAATTTTATCAGTTTGTTATAAATAAATAAATTTTGTTGTGTTGCGAATAAAACATCAAAGTATTCGACTTCATTGTTTATAAATTTATATAAATTTTAAAAAAGTCTCCATTTTGAGGATTTGCCTAAGGTCCTTATATTACTTGAGTCGGCCCTGTGGCCTTCTATAGTCAAATTTAGCAGCACTCAATGGATTCTCTCTAAAATAGATGAAGAGGAGAAAAATAAAAGCTCTAGAATGATTTGATTTGGGGACCATAACCTCATAGTTTTTTTTCATATAATAGCTCAACTATAAGGGTTGACTAGTTATTTGACCATTTTTTGGCCTAAAACTCAGTATATGACCAATTTTGAAATTTTATAGCTAAATATCCAACTTAATTAATGATAAAAATGAAAATACAACATATTCTACAATTAAAACTTTAAAAAAAATGGACATTTAGCTATAATTTTTAAAATATATATATCTACTTATGCTATTTTAAAAAATTGGTTATCTAACTAGTTTTCTCCAACACTATCATCCCATCAGTCATAATTGGGATAGTGTTGGGTTTCCACATACTAAAAGCCCATACCTTATAGATTCTCAGGTTTCTAACACTTTAACTAAGAAAAAAAAAAAAAAAAATTACAAAAATACGAAGGTCAGTTCTTTTTTTTTTTTTTTTTTGAGAAATTTAGGTGAATGACCAATATTTCAAATTTGATTAAGTAGATGTCCACTTTTTAAACTTTATAGCTAAATGTCCAGGTATATATATTTTTAGATATGTTTATCTACCAATTTCAGTTACTATACTGAAATGTTCTGGGTATATAATTTTTTATACTTGGCATATAGACATATATACCAGACATTTTGCTATAACATTTCATAAAGGGATATTTACTTAAATTGAACCCAAAATTTGGTCATATTTCTATAAGCCCCTTTATTGAGGACAGGTTTATTCCTCATGGACGAATTATTTGGGCCTTGGCTAACGCAACCCAGAACCGGGGAATTTAGATAAATACGGGAGAAGGATGGCCCTTTTCAAAATATATGGATAATGCCGAAAAAGTTTAAAAATACGACAACACGGAGTAAATACTTGAAAAATACGGCATGGCGCACTTCAGACCCGGCAGTCCCTAGTTTTTTTTTAAAATTCTATTGCATATATAAAAGAAGACATGGGCTACTAGCGCCCGTCCAAGCACGCACCTTCTGCAAATGTGCTGACTTTTTTTTCTTTTTTCTTTTTTAAAAAAAACAAACCTTTTTTTAGCTCTCCTTTTTTGTCCTCAATTTACTTTTTTTTCCTCCTAAGTTAATTTTATATTTCAGCTGTGTTATTATTTTTTTAGCTTTAGCTTAAAATTTTTTAAATGAACTAACAAAACAAAAATATTTTTAATAGTTTTTTATTTCTTTTTAATAAAATTAATTAGCAAGTATAATTTTTCTTTCATAATAACAACACTAACTTCCTTTTGTATTTCTTAGATACTATTAGTAAATTGTAAGATTACTTATAAAAAACTTTTTTTTTTGAAAAAAGAAAAACAACACTAACTCCATTTTGTATTTCCAAGATACTAAGAGTAAGTTGTAACAATACTTATGATAACAATTTTTTTCTCTATTTTTAAATATATAATGCCCAAATATCACCTTCGAAATCACAGATACCATGGGTTATAACTTGCTACGATACTATAAGTATCATTATACTGTAAGTATCCATGTAAGATACTTATGGTAATATTTTTGTTTAAATGTTTATCTAAGCCTTAGTGACAGTCTCTCTCTGAATACCACAAGTAATCAAGTAGATACCATAAGTAACCAAATAAGATACTTATGGTAACAGTTCAACTTCCCTTTTAATTTACTTGCTTACTACCAAGATACTTATGGTAAACTTTGTTTTTTTTTTTTTTTCAATAAAGGTTTATGCAAGCCTTAATTATCATATTTCCTTAGATATCATAAGTAACCTGATAGGATACCTATGATAACTACACAACTCACATTCCAATTTACCCGCAAGATACTTATGTTAACCATTTTTTCTTTCAATTCACCAAAATGATACAGAAACTCATACTCACTTCTTACTTGGATACCATAAGTAATCTCGTATGATACCTATGGTAACTGACCAACTTGAATAATTTTCAATTATTATAAGTAACTAAGTAGGAGACCGTATCCAAGTGAGATACCATAGGTAAGTAGTCAAAGTCAATCATGAAAAAGGGTATCCTACCAAAAAGCTATATATATTGAATAGATACTTAGAGTCTAGTTTACAATTTTCTCAATATTGTAAGTAACATCGTAAGATACTTACTACAAGATTCTATTTTTTATTTTTAACTTTAAATACTCTTGCTAATTTCCCAGATACCATTAGTAAATTGGTAGGATACCAAGAGTAAGCTAGTTTTTTTTTTCCAAAAAAAAAGAAAAAGAAAAAAAACTCTGAAGCATACCATTCATACAAGTTTTTTTTTTTTTTTCAAATTTTATTCTAAAATGTATTACTTTTTTTCCATAGTATTTAGGTGTCCACTTTTTTTAAGTGTTAAAAAAATTGACACTTTAGTCAAAATCAAATAGAAAATTATCTTTTAAAAAAAATCAATGGGAATTTTTCAAATAAAAAAAGAATACAATGCTTAAAAAACAAAATAAGTGATGTCAGTGGCCCAGGGGTTTAGGCGCTAACCTCTTCTTTTTTTTTTGGGCCTCTTCCCCCCCCCCATAATAAAAGGGGATGTTTCCTTTCTAAGAAAAAAAAAAAAAAAAAAAAAAGAAGAAGAAGTTAACAGTCGGCGACACAACACAGAAAACGAAAAGACAAAGAAAAGCGTAAAAAATTTTTACACACCGTATAAAAATAAATCCAACACTGTATTAAACAAACTTTTTATTCAAAAGTCGTACTCTAGCTAATTTCCCCATTGTTTTTTATTTCTACGTTTTGCATTATTTGAAACTGTTTATCCTGCCGGTAAAAATATTTATGAGACCCGCATGTAAGTGAAATTCACAATTCATATACCATGGAATCTTTTTTTTATTTGAGCTTAAACTTTATCGGTTTCTGTTTTTAAATTAATGTTATAGAAATTAAATAGTTGTACTGATTAACATAATAACCCAAAGAGCAATTAATAAAAAATATTACATATATATATATATATATATATAAAGCACATAATCCTCATAATCAATGCATGATTAGCTATTATCATAATCTACTTTCTCTTTTAATTTGGGGAAAGAAAATGCAAAAAAATAATTTCCTTCCAAGAGGATCGGCAAAACCGAGGCTGTCCACTAATAAGCCAGAGAGAGCAATTTTATTTTATTTTAATTATTCAAACAAATATATGTATTCGTTTTATTATTTTTTAAAAAATTATTTTGAATTTTTTAAACTTATTTTTATTTTTAAGTTTTGTTTATTATTATTTAGACTTGTGATGGATCCTATTACATGTTTGTCTTATCCAATTTTCCATTTTAACATAAACTTAAAAACCTATACTAATATTTTATTTATATGTATTCAAAAAAATAAGTAAAACATTATGAGCTTCATTGCATTATGATTGTAGTTTGCTACTAAAAACGTTACAGTAATGTATTATTCATTGTTTCATTCTTGGACTAAAAATATCAATTCATAATAAAAGATGTTGGCACAAAATAAATCCGTATAAATAGTCGTTTAATACTCAAACAATTTGTTAGCCAAAATATTCATATAACATGTAAAGGAACAAATAACAACAATAATACCAAAATAATAGGACACTCAAATTACAGCAAGGAATCGAAGTTTGTGTATCATACAATCTCTTTAATACAGATTTGCCCGGTCGGTGCTTGAGGTCATTAAGCATCCGTCTCCTAGTATACATCGGTTGATGAGCGGCAATTATTGCACCACAAGCGCTACACTGGCGACCCAAAAGAAAATACTCAAACTCTATCATATTAAAACCTATACTCTAGAGAACTTTGAGAAGAGAGGAAAGACAAGAGAGAGATTTATTCTGTAAAAGACTTTTTCTGATCGTGTCTTCCTGAAAGGAGGAGGAGTCAATTCATAGTCTTTATATGAGAGCTGTTACAAATTTAAAATTAACTAAAATTTAATTCCAAATAAAACATTTAATATAAAACGTTTAAGCGTTTACAAACCGATCAGTTTTTTAAACTAGATTAAATTTTGTAACTCATTCCAAGACGTTTTACACGAAAAACATTAAAGCGTGAAACCGATCTATTTTCTTAAACAAATTTAATCTATACTAAATTAAATTTTGTAACTCTACAATAAATTTGGCAGTTTTAAAAACTCTAAAAATTAATCTGGTCGGGCAGTTTCATTTTTCCAACACAATTCTCATACAGATGATGAGGAGTGGTGGTTTTTATTTCTATTTTCCTCTTATTGTTTTCGTTTTTTGGTTGCCATATTTTCATTGATCATAAATTATGGTAATTTTTGAATCCTTGCACCGAAAATTAATGGATTTTTTTTCATTTTTCATTTGTTAACATGTGAAGTTTAAAGAGCACTAATTGCTCTTATCATGTGCCAACAAAGACATGGTTATCAAACCGTATAATGAGCATTAAATACTCTTGCCAGCCAACAAAACACAGTACAAACCGTATACAAAATGTGTGATATATAAGGAAATTATGAGGAAAAAACGTGTGAAGAGCTGGTGGGGGTTGCTTATCTCAAACCTATAAATAAGGACCCTATTCCTCATTTGTCTTCATCCCAGAAAGTGAGAGACACCAAGTGTTAATAAAGATAGAGTAAAATTGTGAGATTTTATTCTTTAAGATTGAGAGAAAAATACAATTTTTCTCTGGATGTATTCAGGGTCTGGGGTGTGAGTTGAGAGTGTTGAGTGTGAACACTTGTAAAGGTTCTTTTTCTCCCAATAGTGAAAATCTGCAGCAGCTCCATAGACGTAGCCAATTCGGTGAACCACATTAATTTTGTGTGTCATGTTTATTTTATTTCGGTATTATTTTTCCCTTTTTTTTTATCACTTCTACTATTGTGTGTTTATTGGGGAGGTTATTTCCTAACAAATGGTATCAGAGCTAAGGTTCGATTTTAGTGGGAGTGATGGCCGGAGGTGAAGGATTAGGGCCTGGAATTGACAAGTTCGACGGTACAGACTTTTTGTACTGGAGATTGCAGATAAATGATTATCTGCATAGTAAAAAGTTGCATCAGCCTCTATTAGGGAAGAAACCCAAGAAGATGGAGAATGACGATTGGGAACTCCTTGATCGACAAGTGATAGGCGTAATCCAATTGACGCTAACGAAGAACATTGCTCATAATGTGGTGGAGGCGAAAACCACAACAGAGATGATGAGCATCCTGTCAGATATGTATGAGAAACCGTTGGCAAACAACAAGGTACATCTGATGAAGAAGTTGTTTTATTTAAAGATGGGAGAAGGTGCTTCAGTTGTAACTCATATCAATGAGTTCAACACAATTTTTTCTCAGTTGAGGTCTATCGAAATTAATTTCGATGATGAAGTTCATGCTCTAATTCTTCTAGCATCTCTACCAAATAGCTGGGAACCAATAGGGGCTGCAGGTAGCAATTCTGTTGGCAAACAAAAACTGTAATTTAATGATGTTAGAGACCGAATTTTGGCAGAAGAAGTTCGCAGAATTGATTCGGGTGAAGGTGCTTCATCGATTCTGCCCAAAATCTCGAGAACAGGGGAAGAAGCAGCGAGAAGAATTCTAACCGGGGTCGTGGTAGGTCCAAGTCAAGGAATGGGAGAGACAAGTCCAGATCCGGAAGAAGACTGAAATGCTAGAATTGTGGCAAGACTGGCCACATAAAAAAGAGTTATAGAGCATTAAGGAAAGATGACAGTAGAAACGATGCAAATGCCGTAACTGATGAGGTACAAGACACTTTACTATTATCTGTAGATAATCCAATTAACTCTTGGGTCTTAGACTCTGGAGTTTTGTTTTATATCACTGCACATTGTGATGTATTAGAGAATTATGTCGCTGGTAATCACGGAAAGGTTTATCTAACGATAGAGAACCTTTAGATATTGTTGGTATGGGTGATATTCGTTTGAAGATGTCAAACGGATCGGTGTGGAAAATCCAGAAAGTAAGGCATGTACCTAGATTGATGAAAACCTTATATCGGTGGGACAACTTGATGAGGAAGGACACAATGTGACCTTTATTGGTGGCTCGTGGAAGGTTAGCAAAGGAGCCATGGTTGTTGTTCGAGGAAACAAAACTGGAACTCTTTACATAACTTCCAGTTGCAGAGATACTTTGGTAACCGTCGACCCTGAAGTTAATTCAAGTCTATGGCATTATAGACTTCGGCACATGAGCGAGAAGGGAATGAAAGTGCTGCTATTAAAAGGAAAGCTACCAAAGCTGAAGTCAGTTGAGCATGGCCTGTGCGAAAGCTATATCTTTGGCAAGCAGAAAATGGTGAGCTTTTCGAAAGGTAGAAGAGAACCGAAAGTGGCAAAATTGAACCTGGTTCATACAGACGTGTGGAGGCCATCTCCTATGACATCTCTTGGAGGCTCAAGATACTATGTGATATTCATTGACGATTCGAGCAGAAAGGTATGGGTTTATTTTCTGAAAAATAAATATGATGTTTACGATACCTTCAGGAAGTGGAAAGCCATGGTTGAGAATGAAACTAATCTGAAAGTGAAATGCTTGTGGTCTGACAATGGGGAAGAATATGATGATGATGATTTCAAGAAGTATTGAGCCAATAATGGGATCAAGTTCGAGAAAACCATTCCAGGGAGACCTCAATAGAATGTCGTTACTGAAAGAATGAATAGAACGCTAAATGAACGTGCAAGAAGCATGAGATTGCACGCAGAGTTGCCAAAGACATTTTGGGCTGATGGAGTTAACACTGCTGCATATCTTATCAATAGAAGGCCATCAGTACCACTAGATTGCAAAATACCAGAGGAGGTCTGGAGCAGGAAAGAGGTAAACTTTTTTTTCTTGAAAGTGTTTGGTTGTCTATCTTTTATTCATATAGACCCTGCCAATAGAAGTAAACTTGATCCCAAGTTTAAAAAATGTTTCTTTATTGGTTATGGTGATGCTGAGTTTGGTTATCGTTTCTTGAATGATCAAAATCGGAAGATCATTAGAAGTAGGGATGTCATATTCAACGAGGAAGAGGTAATGTATAAGGACAGATTGGGCACCGGAGCTGATAGTGTATATCCCGAAGTAAAAAAAGCTGGGGTAATACCATTAAATAAGATCCCAACAGATGAAATGAAGATTAATGATGGCGAGAAAGATCAATAAACTGTAGCACCAGCAGTAGACCAACAGAGCCCAGTGGGTGAACTCAGAAGATCTTCCAGAATAATTCGACCTCCTCAGAGATATTCCACAGTGCTGCATTATATTCTGTTGACTGATAAAGGCGAGCCAGAGACTTATGAAGAAGCGGTACAAAATGATGAGTCAACTAAGTACGAGTTAGCCATAAAAGATAAGATGGAGTCACTGGCATCCACTCAGACATGGGAACTGGCCTAACTACCAAAGGAAAAGAAGGCATTACACAACAAGTGATTATACCGAATAAAAGAAGAATATGATGGTAGTAAACGGTACAAGGCAAGGCTTATTGTCAAAGGCTTTCAATATAAGGAAGGCATCGACTACACTGAGATTTTCTCTCCGTGGTTAAATTGACCACTATTAGAACGGTGTTTGGATTGGTGGCTAAGGAAGACTTGCATCTAGAGTAGTTAGATGTCAAGACGACATTTCTTCATGGTAACTTGGAGGAAGAAATTTATATGAAGTAGCCACAAAGTTTTGAAGTACGAGGGAAGGAGAGAATGGTGTGCAAACTTCAGAAGAGCCTGTATGGCCTAAAACAGGCTCCAAGATAGTAGTATAAGAAGTTCGATACATTTATAAGTAACAATGGTTACTTGCGGTGCTAGGCAGATCACTGCTATTATGTGAAGAGGTTTGACAATTCTTATATTATTTTACTTTTATATATAGATGATATGTTGATTGCTGGAGCTAATATAGAGGAAATCGATAAGCTCAAGAAAGAATTGTCAATGGAGTTTTCTATGAAGGATTTGGGAGCTGCAAAGTAAAACCTTGGGATGCGAATTTCTAGAGATAGGGTGAATGGAAGTTTAAAGCTATCTCAAGAGGAGTATGTGAAAAAGGTGCTTAGTAGATTCAACATGGATAGTGCAAAGCCTGTAAGTACTCCTTTGGCTAGTTACTTCAAACTAGCCAAGGAGCAGTCACCCTTAACAGAGCAGGAGCGTGCTCACATGGCCAAGGTGCCATATTCTTCTGTTATTGGCAGCCTTATGTATGCCATGGTATATACCAGACCAGATATAGCACATGCAGTGGGAGTTGTGAGCCGATACATGAGCAATCCGGGAAAACAATACTGGGAAGCGGTGATTTGGATTCTCAGGTACTTGAGAGGCACCAGCAATATGGCCTTGTGCTTTAGAAAGTCAGATTTGGGTCTACAGGGCTATGTTAATGCTAACATGGTTGGTGATATAAACGGTAGGAAAAGTACCACTGGATATGTGTTCACATTAGGTGGTACAGCGGTCAGCTAGGTCTCAAAGCTACAAAAGATTGTCGCTCTATCCACTATTGAAGCAGAGTATGTTGCCGTGACAGAAGCAAGCAAGGAGTTGATATGGTTGCAGAGTTTCTTAGAGGAACTGAGTTAGAATTATGGGAAGAATACTTTGCACTCTGACAGTCAAAGTGCTATTCATCTGGCGAAGAAACCTGTGTATCATGCTCGGATAAAGCATATACAAGTTCGGTATCACTTTATACGCTCAGCTTTGGAAGATGGAGTCTTGGTGCTAGAGAAGATTTCAGGAAGCAAGAATCCAGCAGATATGTTAACAAAGACAGTGACCATTGACAAACTGAAGCTGTGTTCGGCTTCAGTCGGCTTGCAAGAATAATAATGAGGAGATGAACTGCTGCATTGATCGAGTGTGAAGACATAATTGAAATTAGTCTTCAAGTGAGAGATTGTTAACGTGTGAAGTGTAAAGAGCATTAATTGCTCTTATCATGTGCCAACAAAGACACGGTTATCAAACCGTGTAATGAGCATTAAATGCTCTTGCCAGCAATGAAACACAGTACAAAATGTGTGATATAAAAGGAAATTATGAGGAAAAAACGTGTGAGGTGCTGGTGGGGGTTGGTTATCTCAAACTTATAAATAGGGACCTTATTCCTCATTTGTCTTCGTCCCCGAAAGTGAGAGACACCAAGTGTTAAGAAAGAAAGAGTAAAATTGTGAGATTTTATTCTTTAAGAGTAAGAGAAAAATACAGTTTTTCTCTAGGTGTATTCGGGGTCTGGGGTGTGAGTTGAGAGTATTGAGTGTAAACACTTGTAAAGGTTCCTTTTCTCTCAATAGTGAAAATCTGCAGCAACTCCGTAGACGTTGCCAATTTGGTGAACCACGCTAATTTTGTGTGTCCTGTTTATTTTATTTCGGTATTATTTTTCACATTTATTTTATCGCTTCTACTATTGTGTATTTATTGGGGAGGTTATTCTCTAACATCATTATCCTCTTGAATTATAGAAGTGCCAATAAATTAAATATATTGTGCAAATGACGTGGTTTTAATTGAAGCTTTATTTCGATTCAGTTAGATTATACCAAACACATACACTGATAAGGACATTCATAACACACATATTTCATAATCATATCATAAAGTAACTATCGACAAAATTTAATTTATGTAAAAAACAATACAATTTAATTTGGCACTCTGAAAAAAAAATATTTGAAACAAATTTTCCATAATAGAACTAATAAAATCACTTAATTATAAAATACAAAATTAACGAGTCACGTGTCTAATGCACGTTCTCTTAGACTAGTAAAGAGAATAAAATCTAACATTTAAGTGGTGTTTGGTTTGTGGAATGAAATTAAAATGGTAATGAGAATCGTAATAGAATGGAATTGGAAAAGGAATAGGAATAATAATCTATTATTTGGTTAAAACTTGAAATAGTCTTGAATGGAATGGAAAAAATATTCTATTGGAAAAAATGCCTTTATTTTTAGATGTCTTGAAAGGACAAAATAGGAAAAACTAGGTATTAAAATTTTGTAAAATGATGGAATTCTAATTCCATTGGTGGTAGAGTGAAATAATAATTCCACCGTTTAATGTAATTATGTTCCAATAGAATCACAATTCTTTTGCTAAAAACACAACTAAACAAAGAAATGTACTTTTTTTTGGAATCGCCTTTCCATTCCAAGGTTGATTCCTTTGAACCAAACATGACCTTATAGGCTATAGCTGAGCTTTTGAGCTTGCGTGAGGGGTTAGATTTAGTGGGAAATTTCAGTTTTAGAGTTGACATTGTGTATAGTGATTTTTCCATTGCCTCTTGCCGTAATTCTAGTAAATTTGACAACTAGCAGTTTGGTTGCAAACACAACTAAGAACAAATACATGAGTTACCTTAATTCTTCAAGAGAAATAGATAATAAGGATCACCAGCAATTTATTGCCTTTCACACTTGTTCTTGGCTGCATTCTTAGTAGGTAGACTATATGAGATCAGCACCAATTGAGATCTATACCCATAAAAAAAAAAAAAAACACAACAAAAACTGGTCACAAAATGATCTAGATCTAAGAAGAAATCTCAGATTTAAGACCTAGACTAGACTATAATCCACACAAAATGTGTACTACAAACTACATTTAGATCTGGACTTATTAAAACTGAAAAAAGAAAAAGAAAAAAGTAGGAAGAAGGAGGAAAAAAGCATGATGAAATGAGGCTAGAGAAAGAGAAGAGAAGAGAAACCCATTCTTCAGCCTTCCAACAGAGCGGCGCTGACCTTTTTATTGAGAAAAGATACAGATAAAGAGAGAAAGTAGGGTTTCTTAGGGGTTGATTCGAACTGATTCTAATTCCAAGTTGCATTGCTCATGTTGTAGTAAATGATTTATTTTAATTAATAGAGTTTCTATCTTTTCTCAAAAGCTAAGTGGTATTACGATGCATTAAATTCTCAATTGAGAATTATAGTTGGTATCCATAAATATATTAAAGGGTTAATGGCACCATTAGTCCCCAACCTATGATCATTTTGGCATATTGGTCCTCAATCTTTTTTTTGTGGCATTTAAGTCCTAAACTTTTGTTTTTTTGGCACCATTGGTCCTTTTGGCATATTCCATCCAAGATTCTGTTAAAATTTATTTGAATGAGAGAAATTTTACACCATTGATCTTGAATTTTCAATTGTTTAATAATTCGGTCCATAATTTTTTTTTTAGTATTCATATTTTTGATTAACAATAATGCATTTATCAATCTTTCAGAAAATTAAAATTCAAAGACGGATATAAAACAAACAGTTCATTTAAAAACTAAATTCAAAAAAGAAAAAAATTATACTAATAAACCTTAATTTATGTCAAACTATAGTAACTTTATGAATAAAAATAATTATCTTACCATTTTTAAAACTAAAAAATTTTTGTATACAGTCATACATGTTTTTATATTAGTCAAATTTGACTGAAAATTCACTACATCCATTAAATATTTATATAATTATAAATAGTTATTCTAAAAAATTAATTAACTATTTGCAGCAAATAAGCCCAAATTTTTTTATAGTTTTCCATTAAATGTTCATTTCTTTATGTAATTGTATCTGTCAATCTTTCGAAAAATTAATTTTTTTTGAAGTTTAATTTTCTGAAAAATTGGCAGATACAGTATTGTTAATCAGAAATATGAATACCAAAAAAAATTATAGATCAAATTGTTAAACAATTAAAAATTGAGATCAATGGTGTAAAATTTCTCTCATTCAAATAAATTTTAACAGAATCTTGGATGGAATATGCCAAAAGGACTAATGGTGCCAAAAAAACAAACGTTTAGGACTTAAATGCCACAAAAAAAGATTGAGGACCAATATGCCAAAATGATCATAGATTGGGGACCAATAGTGCTATTAACCCTATATTAAAATAAAATAAAAAGTCAAATATGGTACAATGACTAAGTAAGGTTCGGTTCAATTGGAAAGGCTCCACTAGGACGACAATCATATATATACAATCATGTGTAACTGTTATATATGTTGGACCGCACGCACTTACTTTTATTTATCTTTATAATGTTTTTCCTTTTTTGATTCACAACTTGAATTAGTAAATACATATCTTAATCGTTGGTTTTTCGATTCATAACTAATTAGTACATGATATTAAACCCCTGAAAAATAATTAAAAAAATTAAGTTATCTTATTAAACCAATAGTAAACTGCAGCTCAAAAAAAAAAAAAAAAAAACTCTAAAAACTCCATCTTCTTTTTCTGTAGAAGCTCTACCTTTTGATTATTCCCTATTTGATCTCTCTCCCGTGGGATTTTTCCTAATAGTTTTTCTTTCCTTCTATTTGTTGTTTTAATAACCTTTCGATTTGTATAAGGGTTTTTATCCTCGTAAATTTATCCTTATGAAGATTTTCTCTCACCATAATCTAGATCTATGAAGTTTAGTTTTTTTCTTTTTTTTTTTTTTGTTTTAATCCGTTTTTTGTGGTGTTCTTCTAGATTTGAACTTTTAAGATCTAGATCTGAAAGAAATTATGTTGTCAAAGATTGCTTTTGACAGAAGATTTATTACTGAATCAATCGAAAGATTCAATTCGGATAGTAATAGGTGATTTGAAAGAATGAAAGAGATTTGCTGTGATCGAGCTCTATTTTTATACCATGTGGTGCATGCAAATTACCCCTATACTTCGTGTAAAATTTGTTCCTCTTGATAAAGATTACTAATATTTCAATTTTAGTCTTCTTGTAAATGGATTAAGATTGGTTAGAAATAAGTTGTGTAATCTTAATTTAACTTTGTATTTACTTTGCTTTAACTTCCCGTGACTACAAGATAAAGATTAGTTCAATTATATGTTACTCATTACATTATTAAAATTGATTTAAGCCATTATCAAATCCTCATACCGCTCTGGCAATCGAATTCAATGATCTGATGGGTTGTATTCTATTGTAGTTTATGTGTAATTCAATCTTTGTATTTGATTGAATGAATTTATTTGTTATTAGGAAAAACTAATTAGTATATCTTTTAACTATTTTTTATTCATAACTTGAATAAGAGCATTTCCGATGTATTGCCAAAGGAACTCAAATCCTATGTCCAACTTTTATTGTCTATATTGATCAACGATTCATGCATGCTATATATGTCATCTAAAATCTGAAACAATTATTTTTTATTGAAGTAAACTCTGAAACTACCTAATTGTTTCTTTTTTTTTATTTATATTTTTTTGTTTCCCATTTTTATAATGTAATATCGATTTGCTGATTGGACATAAATTTGAATACCAAAATTGGACAAAAAAATTTGAATTCTTGCTAAATCTATATACCAAGACTATAATTTAGCATAAAATTTCAACATCTTCCTTTAATGAGTGTTTTTTCTTGTACAAATTTAGTATATACTGTACATGGTGTGGCTAAGTTTAGCATATGCCAAATTTTGGTTATTATTATTTCAAATTATGAATTCAGAAAGTACAGTCCTGATCGTGTTTATTTATTTACTGGGTTATTGATAGTGATATTTTATGGGTGCCAAATTCTGAATTATCAGATCATGATCAATTTTTAGTTTGTTTACCACTAAGGGGACTGATCAACACGTGTGTGAATCAGAGTTTTACATCGAAAAAGTGGACATTCTTAGTGGGTGTGTGAGTGCACACATGATTATCAACTAATCTTATTGATTATCTATTTTTTTAGTGTAGTCAAATTGCAATCATTTTGTTTCAAGAAACGCTTTTATTACATTCTTGAATAAAGCAAGTACGAAATTAAGAAGAAATGAAATAATGTATAACTAAAAGATTATATAATGCTGACCGGATTTCTTGGTTTACTGGAGACGGACGCTGATTTGATGCCACCAAAAAGAAAGAGGGATGATGATTCAGATACCAATCACTTTGTTTTAGGTTATATTACATAGTTTACTTCCAGTTATTATTATTTTTTTCAAATCAAACTGAAATTTCATTCATTAAATAAATAATTCAATACCATAACCCACTTGATATAAAATTGAATTGCAAATGATACGTCATAGCAAATGAATAATCTGTAAAATCATTGTATTAGACTAATGATGATAGAAGAAATAAAAAACCCAATAAGGTCTTAACTGGAATTTTATGAGAGATGACTCTTCACTCTTCAATCTTCAAAATCACCCTCAACCACTAGATTCTTCTTTAATGGCATTATAGGGGAAGTTTTTGCAGAAATCGATCTTCAAACACATAAAATCATCCAAACAACAGAAATGATTAAAATTCACAATAATGAACAAATTATTCGGAAGGCACCCAAAATGGTTTTGTTTTCGGTGGTTTTTTTTTCAGCTTATATAAATTTCATTATAAAAAATACAATTTCTTTTTTTTTTCTTGATATGTACCACCCGTCGGGAAAAGTCTCAACACCATATTTTCTGCACAGTGTTGACTTTGCATCGCGAAAGGATTTCAAATGAGCTGTAAAAAATCCTACTTCTTTCATGCGAAACTTTTCATGACGGACTACAATAACCTTGTCGATAAAAGTAGTTTACACCGACGTGTTGAGCGTCAATGAACACTACATTAATTAAGTTTATGTCTCTTCCATTTTGCCAATGATGTATATCTTAGTCCGTCGGCGAAAATTTCCTTCAGCAATGAGTTTCGAACAATCGCTGGAGAACATAAGCTTTCGTGTAGTGATATATTATAAATAGGCTCCTTTAGTATGTATATAATTTAAGAGTACAGTAATGAACTTTTAGTGAAATGGATAATGACTAATATACTTAGTCTAGTTAATTAAGAGTTAATTGAAATTTTTTTAGTTTATTAAAGAGTGGTACAATAACTTTCTCATTATTAATTTGACATAAAAATGGACGTATGCAGAGATTCAGACTCTTACGGTATTAATTTATAGAGGTCAATTGCTGGATAAGTTTTTTGTAGAAAACCCCTGTGTGAGAGTATTTTTTGTGTGACTTACCCTTAAAGTTATGAAAAAATAATTTACAAGTTTATTTTTTTAATTCATTTTTGATACATTATATAAAGACCCTGTATTATATTAATTAAACATAATAGTATGTTTGATTGTATTTTGTATTATATTATTTAATACAACATCAAAATTTAATATAATATAGAGAGCATATCTAATATGAAAAAATATCTTTATTATACTGTATTACAGAAATTTAACTCTAACCTAGTATTGTACAATATTCATTCTTCTCATTTTGTCTGTTCTTGATTTCTCTCTCATCACTTTCTTTTTCTTTTTTTTTTTCCTTCTCTCACATCACTTTATCCCTTTCAAAAGTGGTATTTTTCAAAATATTGTAAAAAATAGTCGTATTCTAAGTTTGTATTCAAAAAGTGGTATTTTCATAAATTATTTTTTTTAAAAAAGTGGTAATTTTAGAATTATTATTTTTCTAAGTAATTTTTAAAATAATATTTTCTAAATAAACTTTTAGAAGTGGTATGTCTTAAAATTAACCTTTTAATACAATATTTTAAGATGAAATTAACAGATAAATATTGCTTGAAAACATTATATCAAATATACGGTGCCTCACACACTAATTATTTTCGTACCGTCCTTTTTAGAAAAAATATTACTTTTCGTAACTTCTCTGATTTTATTGGTAATCATCTTTTCTCTCAATCCTCCTTCTTCTCCTTTTTGGTCTCATTTATCCATAAGCTTGGTGGGTCAAAACAACGCATGAGAAAGGAAGTTCGCGAAGAAAGGGAATTTGGAGTTGTTCGAGATAGAGAAGTTTAGGATCCATTTGGAACCCGAATTTTGGAGGGAGAAAAAGTGCAAGGAAAAAGTCATAAAAAGAGAAAGAGAAAAATATTTTTCCTAAAAGTTTATAGAATTTTATTTTGACACTTTCGATTTTACAAATTAGTATATTAAAACTCTATATACTAAAAAATAACATCAAATCAAACTCTCACTTTTTTTGAAAAAAATTTCTATCATTTTTTGTTTCAATCCAAACAAGAAAAAATAAAGTCTATTAAATTTTTTTTCTTTCCTTCCAAAAATCTAAATTCCAAATAAAGTCTTAGAGTTTCATCAATTTTTGATGAAAGTTAGATATGTTTAGGTTTCTCCATTAGAGATCTCTGCCACTATTTACTTTGTCAGTAACCACTGCTTTTGTACGTTCTTCCATTTTTTTTTTTTTTAAATAGATTTTTCTTTTATTGTTTTTTTAATGGCTATCATCTCAGTGGTACTGTCAATGGCTACTAATATATGACAATAATCTGTAATGGGGTGTGTATCTTGTTTTTTTAGATATGAGTATATATACATGATTTGAATGATTAAGAATTGATTGGACTCTGTTCGAGTGAAAAAAACGTGGCCTTGATGTGAATCAAATAATATGGGGCTTGGCTTTGAGAGTATGCACTACGCATGACAAGAGACAAAAAGAAAATTAAGCACTGAGCATGATTTACGAGATTTTTTGTATATTGACTCGTGTAAATGAGTTGCTGGTATGACCATGAGAGCAACCCAACATTATTCATTAGAATCATTAAGCCCAAATACTTTGTTTGTTAAAAAGAATTAGTGGCGGGTGGTCGAGATCTATGTTAATTTTTTTTAGATAATCCCTGTGTTTTTTTTCCCAGATCATTTGTATTTGCTGAGAATATTATTGACAAAATTTTCATTCTAAAACATATGTTGGTTAGAGTTGGTAATTTTTGTTTGTTGTTTTCTTTTTGCTTAGTGGCTTCGTTGTATTTGCGTGTTCTGCTTAGGGGTGTTCAAAAAAACCGATGCACTGCGGAAACCGACCGCACCGAACCAAACCGTACCGAAACCGTCGATTTTTTTTCATCTACGGTCGGTCACGGTTTAGGAAAATATCAAACCGACCGGTGCGGTGCAGTTTGCGGTTTTTGATAAATGCGGTCGGTTTCAAACCGAACCGGCCGAAATATTTATAATATATATTTTTGCGATAATTTTTTATGAGTAATATTTTAGATAATGGTAAATAATTATTTTTGGTTTGATTTTTAGACTTTCAATTAGGTTGTAAAAGATGTGATATAATTCTTTTTTTCTTTGATTAAAAAAGTTTTTTTTTTATTAAAAAAAATAAAGTCCAAAACTCAAACTGCGGAAACCGCCCAAACCGCACTGCAAAACATAAATGCGGTTTGGGCGGTTTTGATCAACCATGACAAACCGCGCGGTCTGGTGATCCAGTCAAACCGCATGTGCGGTTTGGTCAATTTTTGAGGGTTCAAACCGGCCAAACCGAACCGTGAACACCCCTAGTTCTGCTTGTAAGCTGCTCCTGCTTTTATGGTTTGACATCACATGAAGTCTTTTAGAGGAGACCTTCATTGTTAGGCAGATGCTACCACTGCTAAAAGATATTGTGCATTCTTGTATTGGCATTTCAAATGTGGAAAAACCAGAGCTTGTGTAGTTAATGAGTGCTTTCGAAGGAGGTTGTTTTAAAGGAGCTAATTGAAGTACGGATTTGATTCTTATTTTACATGGACATTTTAGGGAACATTTGCAGAAATAATGGAGCAATTTCTATGAATATATAAGGAAGGAAGTTTCTCTCTCTAAAGTGTGTGATTTGATTTATGTGTTTGATAATGAGTTGAAACTTGTTTTGGCAAAGTTAGACACCAAGACGAATGGTTAGTATCAGTGACGGAACCAGAAAATTTTTTCGGGGGGAAAGGTAAAATCTAATGTTAAATTCTTTTTTGTGCCCCTCCCTTTTGTGCTTTATATTTTTTTTTTTCTAAATTAACTTGTAATTGAATAATATAATTTAGGGCTGGTAATTTAAAAATGACCATATTGAAATACACAGTCAATATGGACATGATTTAAAAGATATTTTAAACTGAAGTACAAAAAAAAATTATTCATTAAAGAGTGAAAAAATTAATTATTTAATAATAATATAAGTAAACTTTAAAAATCATAAAATTCAATAGGACAATTGAGGGGTATTATTGAATTCTTTAATGTAATATGTGAGTAAATTTTACATTATTAAAATTTAAGGCAGACAAATAAAGGATATAACTGAATATTGTTATAAATATTAGGGTAAAATTGAAAATTTCAAAAAGTTGAGAGGGGGGCATGTGCCCCTAGGCCCAAGCTAGCTCTGTCGTTGGTTACCATGTCATGTGCTTGTCTAGATTGTAATGAAAATGATTTGGCATTTTGCCAAAACTTTTATGAGTTTATGCTGAATATTGGAATCGTCTTTGCTTCTTCCCTTTTTTTATTTTTATTTTTTATTATGTATGATAAAAAGAAGCATAATTCTTGGTGCTTATATTGAGATTGTATTTATTATAGCACTATATACTTTAAAAACTAAATAAAGAAAGAAGTTTGAAAATAGATTAAGTATGAATTAACATAATTTGTAG
This sequence comes from Trema orientale, assembly GCA_002914845.1. Lineage (NCBI taxonomy): Eukaryota > Viridiplantae > Streptophyta > Magnoliopsida > Rosales > Cannabaceae > Trema > Trema orientale. The sequence continues at coordinate 242,282 of JXTC01000377.1, read as the reverse complement.
TTACCTATATGGTAACTAGTTTAGTTAACAATCTAGTAATATGATTAGTTATTCAAACCAAATTAGTTACCAATAATTAGTAAATAAGCCAGAAATTAGTAACTAATTTTATAGTGATGACCATACTGGCAACTAGAGAAATTAATAACCAGTAGCCATTTTGGTTTGACTACATTAGTAACCAGAGTAATCAATTTTCAAATTGGTAGCTGGAAATCAGAGTAACTAATGACCAATAAGTAAATTGTTAGTGGTAACAAAAGTGAGTAACAGGTAACCAGTAACTAGTCACCAAATTAGAAACTAGTTTCCAAATTTGGTGACTGGTTACAATTAGCTAGTTAACCATATTGTAGTAACTGTTATCCAATAAATAATTTTGAAACTGATAACCAATAGTTATATTGGTAATTAGTAACCAAATTGGTTAATCGTTACTGCTATTAGTTGTTGTAACTAGCCACCACTCTAAAAATCCATAATCAAATTAGTTACTAATAACCAATTATCAAATTGGTAATTAGTAACTAAAGTAATCAATAACTAGTAACCAAATTAGTTTTTAGTAACCAGATTAATTATTAGTTATAAATAAAAATCTAACACTATGAAACGATATAAATATTTACAAAAAGTACTAATAAATCTAACCTAAAATATGTAACAACTTTGAGAGTTTATCCATGAGAATTAGATCGAGTGGTCAGGTGGTAACTAGATTGGTGAGAGTTTCACTTTGACAAATAACATAACCAGATTAGTTATTCATAACTAATCCTGTAATTGGTAACTAAATTGGTTATTAGTAACTGGTAACCAGTAATCATATTAGTTAGTATTAACTAGATTGTTTACTGATTTCTATTTATTAGTAACCAAATTGGTTGGCGGAAACTAGTTGGGTTACCACTAAAAGGATTTGACAAATTTTTTTTTTTTAAAAAAAAAGAAAGATAGCGACAGATTGGTAAGCTATAACCAGAATAGTTACCAATCACAAAGATAACAAGTAACCAATAACTAAAGAAATTAGTAACCAATAATTAGATTAGTTAGTAGTTATTAAATTGGTTACTAGTTTCTAGTTACTAGTAACTAAATTATTCTGGTTACTTCCAAGAAGATTTTTAGTTACCATCAAAAGGATAGAGAGAAAAAAAGAAAAAAAAAAAGAGTAACTCCTCATGTGCTTAAGAGGAAAAAAATTGAGTTAGTACTTAATTTTAAAAAAAAAAATTTGAAAGGGAACGAATTATTTAAAGAACGGAAGAAAAGAAAAAAAAAGAAAAAGAAATGAGCATGGCTCAGTGAAAGAAAAAAAATAGAGTAGCTCCTTGTATGCTTAAGAGAGAAAAAGTAAGTTAATACTTTATTTAAAAAAAAATGAAAGCGAAAAAGTTATTTACAAAAAAGAAAAAAAATCTTAATGAAAAAAAATAGAATAAAGAAAATAAATAACAAAACTAGGCTAGCAAGAATCGAACACATGAAGCGAGGAAGGAAAAGAGTTAAAGAGGCGTCTTAGCCATTGGGCCAACAATTTTGATTATAGTTATGTTCCACTTTTTATTTTTATTTTGATTTTTAGGGAACACTTTTTATTAAATAATAAGTATTCAAGAATATATTTTTTTTTTGCCACTGCGTTTTTGACAGTAGACTTTTAAAAAATTCCATCCGTATGCCATATGAGAATGTATTAGTTTTTGATACTGTATTTCCGTAATTTATTTTTTATTTTTAAGAGAAAAACTAAAAAAAATACAAATCTTAATACAATGCAAAACCAAATACAATATCGTAATAGTATAACATAATAATACAATCCAATAAAATATGTTACAATATAATATTGCGTACCAATATTAATTTTTTGAAAGAATCCATAAGGAAAGCAAACACAAATCTGTTAATTACCAACTAGCTAGCTAGTGTGAACGCAAACACTAAAAGGAAAAAACATTAGATTAAAAAAGAGTGTTATAGTCATAGGAGACTTTATAAAGTATAAACTCTTCCAAAAATGAAAGACATAGTATTGCCATGTTAAAAACACTACTCTCTCGCCTGTTCAACCAGGCTCTTGTAGCTAAGCAGGCTTGGCGGCTTCTCTTGTACCCAAACTCTCTCACCTCCAGAATCCTTAAAAGTAAATATTTTCCGCGAATATCCTTCCTCGATGCCCATGACAAAAACGATTCTTCTTGGCTTTGGAAAAGTATCCTTTGGGGCAAGGAAATTATTCGTGATGGTATTCGTTAGGGCGTTGGTGATGGCAGAAATATTTGAGTCTTCGAGGATCCCTAGCTTCCCAGACCTCTCTCTTTTAAGCCCCTAACTCCAACTCCTATTCCCGATTTGCTTGTGAAGGATCTGATTCTCTCCCCTGGTTGTTGGGACCTAACAAAAATTAAGAGTATTTTTCTTCTAGTGGATATAGAGTGCATCCTTTCAGTCTCACTAGGAGTGACTCAAAAGAACGACTTTCTCTTGTGGTACTATGATAAATCAGGAAACTATAGTATCAGGTCAGGGTATAGGCTGGCCCTAAACAAGAATCTCCTAAGGAAAGAGTCTTGTTCATCTTCTCTATCTCGTTGGTGGAATTTCCTTTAGAGTTTAAACTACCAAGTAAGGTCTCTATCTTCGTTTAGAGGTTGTTCCATGAAGCCCTGCCATCAAAACTAATCTCATCTGAAGGAAACTCCCCATTAATCCGCTCTGTGACCAATGCCAAGAAGAGGTTGAGTCCCTCAAACATTGCTTTTTCTGGTGTGAAAAATTGGAGGACCTTTAGAGATCTACTGGAGTATGAAATCTCCTAACAGACATGCACCATTGTTCTATGCCTGACATCTTGCTTTACTTCTATAGTAAGGTCCCTAAGGAGCTGTTTGAATTAATCAGTGTCATTCTCTGGAATATTTGGTATCAATGTAATTTACAGTTCCATGGTGAGAGCTCTCACAATCCGATTGCCCTCCTCGATTCATCTATCTCTTTTGTGCAAGAGTTCCATGCGGCCCGCTCTTCTTCAGTAGTGCCTATTAACCCCTCTTTAAGACCTAACCAGAATAGGTGGTCTCGCCCCCCCTCCTGGCTATTTTAAGTTAAATGTTAATGCTACAATCTGGAGTTTTCCTCATTAGTTAGGGGTAGGGGTGACAATCTGTGTCGTGTCGTATTTAACATAATTAAATCTTGTCGTTAACAGGTTAACCTACGTATCACCTGTTTAATGAAAACGATGTGCAGATTGATAGTTCAAAACGTATATAAATAGTATAATTGTTAGTTTACTCGATTTTTTTAATTAAGTTTTACTATAGTAAGAGAAACTAGTTCATTAGCTTTATGTTTTTTATTTTATCTGCAAGAAATTCATGAGAAAATATTTTTTTTTGAAAATAATTATTTAATATAATTTATCAAAACATTACTAATCGTGTTAATTCGAGTCAATTTCGGGTCAAGCAGGTTCAGCTAATCGTTCCGGTTTCGAGTCGTGTTATCGTGTTATGATCTATATTGCCACTCTTAGTTAGGGGTTGGGGGAGTGATTCGTGATTGTTACGGAGCCGTAGTGGCCTGCTGGTCTTTACATGTTGTCGGTTGCTTCTACCCTGAAGTGGGTGAACTTAGTGCATTAAGAGGCTATCGTTTGGCTGCCTCCTTGAGTTACAATATTTCATTTTGCAAGTCAGACTCCCTCCCAGCAGTTTGTGCTGTCTTTTTAAATAACCCTCTCTCTCTCTCTCTCACGAGGGAGCTCTACTTTCTGATATTTGTAAGTTTCGTGGTATTGCTGGTGGTGGCTCTTGCTGTCATATTTCTTGAAAAGAAAATATGGTGGCCCATTTACTAGCCCAATCTGCTATGTCTTATACTGATGATCGAGTCTGAGATTTGTCCAGTTCGATTTTTATTTCTAAAGCTGTTGTAGCAGATATTCAAGAATAGAATTTCGACTTTCTTTCCAAAAAAAAAAAAAAAACCTCCTAAACAGTCATCTCAAGAAAAAACACACCTAAACCTTAAAAAAAAATAATTAGAGGGTATGGGTGGAGGAACGTATAAAAGTGGCCTTGGGAAATGAAAATATTTAATTTAACTTGTAACTTATATATAAGATTTGTGTGTTATATTTATTGTGGCTGGGAGTTGTTGACAAGTGAGATAGCTTGCAGCATAGTGCAAGGCTGGAATTGGATTTTGGAGGAAAAAAAAATTAAAAGAAAAAATCGTAAAAAACTAAAGAGAAAAACACTTTTTATAAAAGTTTATAAGACTTTATTTTGATGTTTTTAGTTTAACTAATTAATGTGTCAAATTTTATATACATAATAAATAACATCAAGTCAAACTCTTATATTTTTTTTAAAAAAAATTTCTATCATTTTTTGTTTCAATCCAAATAAGAAAAAATTATAGAATCCCTTTAAATGAAGCCTAAAAGTAAGATTATTTTATACACTTTGGAGATACAACATATTACGGCATTATAAATTAAGTGCTGTCATTTATTCTTGTTTTCATTTCATATCATAAATCGAAACATAGAGCTAAACTATAGCTCTATAGCTAGCTAGACTGTTCAGGTAAGTTCTAATGAGGGGCTCCAATATTATTCAAAACATGTTTCCTGCGATTTGGCTTTTATAATTTGCATTTTTTGTTGTTATTTTTTTTTTAAATGTTATTTGTGATTATCACAGAAAATTAATATGGGAGAGAGCAATATTGGGTTAAGGAGCCAAAACCAAGAGCTGGATCTGCCGGTGGATTTTCCGTCTCATAATTCTCTAAGTAATTCCAAATTCTACGACGACGATGGTCGTCCAAAAAGAACTGGTAATTTAGTTTATTTTTAACAAGTGGCTCAGTACATCAAGAGAAACGTTAAGTGCAGTTATACTTCTTTAGTTTGAGCTCTTTTTATTTTTTATTTTTAAAAAAAATACCTTTTTTGGGCCTAATTTATTTTTTTCAATTATTTGTTTTCTTAAAAGATGGGCGCATAAAGATTTAATTTTATATTAGTTCACTAGTTATATATATCACGGAAATTATGTAGTCTCTCCTTGCTTTAGAATTATGAACATTTTTAAAACGAAGGTGTTCGATGAGGTACAATTCAAGATTTGTAGACGTAATACCAAGAGACTTTCTAAATTGAATCAACAGTATCTGGCATTTCCGTCTTAATTTCCAAGTAGTACATTTAATTTCTGGTGTCAAAGCATCAGATTCATCACCTTGATCATGTGGCAACATCATCTAGGCATGTTAATCTGTAACAAGCGATGTCCAGTGCTAATTAATTGTGCGTCTAATTAGTATAAATTCCTACTAATCACATGCCTATTCGGTAACATTTTCTTTGGACGTAGTTTTTAAATTAAAAGTTAAATGAAAAGGAAATATGTAGTGAAGATATAGTTTGACAAAAACTTGAGGCAGCCTCATATGTATTGAGCTCCACTCACAAATAAAACGAAATAAACGTCGATCACACGTGACTCTTTAACAATAATTTCCTTAAAGGAAGGATGTTAATTTACTAATCAAACAAAATTAAAAAGAGAACAATATAACTAAAATGGATCTTTAATTTCTTTCATGAAAGCCAATGTTGATGAATGATGTTGTTACTTATTGGTGAAGGAACCGTGTGGACGGCCAGTGCACACATAATAACAGCAGTGATAGGGTCCGGGGTGCTTTCATTGGCGTGGGCCACAGCTCAATTGGGTTGGATTGCGGGTCCCTTCCTCATGCTCATGTTTGCATTCATCAGCTACTTCATGTCGGCTCTGCTTGCAGACTGCTACCGGTCCGGCGACCCCCTTACCGGCAGGCGAAACTACACTTACATGGGAGTTGTCCGATCCAATCTAGGTACACTCTACTCTCATGTCCCAACAACTTTTGGCTGAAACGTTTAGAAAAAAAAAAAATTGAAAAATCTAAACAAAACAACTATCAATTGGGTAGCTTAGGTTTTCAAAATTTTGCAATTTAATGTTTACGGGAGAAAATTAGATAGATGACTAATTTTTTAAATTAATTTTAGTATATATTTATATTTTAAAAATTATAACTAAATGTCTATTTTTTTTAAAATTTCAGTTTTGAAATATATTGAATTTTTATTTTTATTATTAAATGATTGAGACATTTAGTTATAAATTTTTGAACTTTGATTATATATGAAGTTTTGGACTAAAAAAATGGTCAAATAACTAATCAGTCCGTGTTAAACAACAAAACCGTTAGCGACTCTTGTAATTAATACACAAGAATGTATAACTTAAGATCATACCCGATATTAGAGTTCTAGACGCAAAAATGAAATCATTACGATAGTACTGTCCATACAAATCTTTCGGACTTATCCTAAAGTACTATGATTACACAGAGTGTGGAAACCTTGAGCACTAATTCTCTTTGTGGTGTAGATAAAAACACTAAGAAGAGAGATTTTTATTTTTTTTCTTCTCTAATTGCAGTTGCTCTTTCTCATTTAAATAATATTCATTTAAATTTAAAAAAATAATCATCTATAAAATACAGTTAAATCTCTATAATTAACATAGAAAAATTATTATGTTAGAAAGGTTAGTTATTTATTGATAAATGAATAATTAATTAATTTAGAGATAAGTGAATATTTATTAACTTAAAAAGAGCAGTATAATTTTAATACTTTTAAATGTTTTTTTTTATATTTTAGCCAATCTAAGATACATGTATGACTTATAATTAAAAAAAAAAAAAACAATTAGTGGATATAGTTATAAGTTAATATGCATGCTCAAAGGTTAGCATGAATACAAATAGAAATAAAACTATATTGTCTGTACAATAATAGGTATCAAAAAATTGATTTTCATTCCAAAAAAACTTAAGAAGTAAATACACAAAGGATAAATGTAGTTTTAAAATTTAATACTTACAAGATATAATATTTTAAGATATTTCATGTACACTATGTATAATCTTTGTAAATAGTTATTAGTTTTATTTTTATAATATAAATAATTAAAAATAGATTTCAAATCATATATTGAATTTAGGGCGCGTCTACAGTAGGGGCGTCCCTGCGTAGGGTCCTGTCTATACACCGTTTGATGGAATTCTGTGTATAAACAGATTCCCCACAGATTCCCGTTATTCCCCACAGATTCCCATCAAACGGTGTATAATGGGTGGCCCTATGTAGGGGCGCCCCTACTGTAGCCCTCCCCTTGAATTTATTGTATGTATTGCAAAACATTTGTTGTCTGTATTGAGGTTGAATGCAATTTAGCTAAATACAAAGCAAATAACTTTAAATGCATTTTAAAAAGTGAAATTAGGTCTTGTACGATATTTTTAGAAAAAAATTTGAAAAGTACGGTGGGCTATATCTTTTTAGATCTGGTACGATTTTTATTAGAAAAATACCATTTTTAAAAAATATTTGGAAAAATACTATTTTTTAAAATAATAACTAGTAACTGGTAACTAGTTTTCAGAAACTGGTAACTAATAACCAAAGATATTTATAACTGGTATATAACTAGTAGGTGGTAACCGGTAACCAGTTTTCAGAAACTGGTAACTAGTAACCATTTTAAAAATGATATTTCTCTAAAATATTTTTAAAAAGTGATATTTTTCTAATAAAAACCATATATAAATTGGGGGAAAAAAAACCCAACCTCCGTATTTTTGTAATTCTTTTAGATTTTTATAGGTAAAAGGGTTAGAAACCCTTTTTAAAAGGAACATAATTAAGAAAATAGAAGTTATCAAGAAAAAATTCTTTGATACTATTAAGGTTTATGTGTAATTTGCTTTTATGTATTTTATAAAATTATTAATTTATATATTCGTTGGGCCTAAAAGAATTTAAAAAGAAAATTATTATCTTATACATTTAGCAATATTATTAATTTTGTATATTAGTCCGAGTTGGGACTAGAAGATAATATTATATAAAGGAAATTATTAATTTATCGAACATTCATTTGCTTTATCTAGAATTTAAATACATTTTCCCATTGCACACTAAATAAAGATTAGTAGTTTTATTAGTTTATTAATTGAAATCAAACGCATAGTCTAATTAGTAACACACGTGTACTATCTCCATTTTAAGTTATTAAAGTAGAATCCCCACATCATGGGCTCGTTTGGGATAACTTTTACTTTCTAAAGTAAAAGCTCTAGAAGATCTTCTTGGAAAAGCTAGTGGGTCTATGTTTCATTAAAAATGTCTTCTAATTAAAAAAAGATCTTTTGACAATTCATCCAAACACTCCCAAAAATAACTTTTGGGCTCCAAAAGATCTTTAGAAGTCATGCCAAACAGGCCCTCATCAAAATAAGTAATAACTTTCAGTTTCCTGAAGCTCCACACTTCCATCGTACAATCTTGGCCACATGCTCAAGCACAATCACTAAACTATATTTGTCCCAATTATGAGGAAATTAGGTCGGGAATTAGTTTTGGTGCTTGAGCTTCACTAAGCTATGCGAATCCAAATTATGAGGAAATTTGATTGGGAGTTGTTTTTGGTAGTTCATGAGCTTTCTATTTTGGTAGTTCTTGCTTGTACTTTTGTTATCAGTTCTATTTGATGAAATTCCCTTTAGTATTTCGCTTCTTTATTCATGAACATAATGACTGGATTCGGAAAAAAAAAAAAAAAGAGATTGGGGTTTCGAACCTCAAATTTCTACATCAGAGGTGAGGGTGAGATATTGGAACTTTAAACCTTAAATCGATAATAATAAAGCTGTCAAATTTAAAAACTTTAAATCAATCAACTGCTGAAATCACAAATATGTATCACCTACACATTGTTATTTGTGAAAATGTTCCCACAATCATGTGTCTACTGATTTTATTTCTAAACTACTACTTGTCTATCCATTTTCAATCGGCTAACATCGGAAATATGTAATACGGGTACATTTAATTTTGTCTTTCCATATAATTGATCAATAGTTACTATAATTTCATAATCGTCCCATTTAATGACTGGAATTCAACTTCAATGTTAAATCCATATTAATTACTACGGCCATAAATACTATTAACTCGAGCAACATTAACTATGAGCGTTAAGACTCCTCCTAATTATTTTAATATCGGCTAACACAACAATTAATATTTTTTTTCCCCAATTAATGTGTTGTTACATCTGTATGTGTTTATATATGTTCTTAAGCAAGAAAGCTATTCTCGTTTTAAATAACACGTTTTTTTTCCTTCATTGAAAGGGAATTTTAAATAACAAGTTATTATCATCATCATATTTATGTGTACTTTTTCATTTTTTTTATTTTTTTTATTTTGTTATTTTTCAAAATGACGCGCATGGCGTCTGTTGTTGTTGTCAGTGTCACCAGTGGATTAACCATTGTTCCGGAATATAATTGAAATACAATGATAGATTTAAAGTTATCTACTTAAATACCAAAGAATGCGAAAGTGAATTGTCATTTGACTCACTTCTTAATGGGGATTGATTTACTATTTCAAATGAAGTTATTATTACTAAGTCGGTCGTAATAAACCATAAAGAAAAGGGAACCCATGCTTGAATCTAGAGTGCAAAATTTTTAAAAAGCCTTTTCATATAATAATGCATATAATGACGGTAAGACCCACTAACTTGCGTATCTTTTTAGATCTTTCTTATCCCAATATCTGTTGAAGCAGAAAGAAGTGGAACTTGTATTGTATTACACAGAAACTATTAGTACTTGCCACTTCAACACATTTCAAACGTTATAAATAGAAGGGATAGTGTTAAATTACTTTGTTGATCCTTAAACTCTTAGGAAAAAAAAAAAAACTTGTATTGGTTCCCCTTTTTTATTTTTTATTTTTTAAACTTACACTTTTGAAACTGGTTATAGTCCTTAAACATTTATTCCATTAAATTTAACAGCGATATATAATACTATAAAACTAGAATAAATACTAGCCTAGACTTGAGAAAAAGGTTTTGTTTTTTAGTAATTAACTTTTTTAAAAAAATATTTTGACGAAGGATGTTGAAAGAATTAAGAAAGCTTATTAAAGGATGTTAAAAGCTTATTATATTATTTTTCATACTTTATTTAATAATATCTGTGTGCTTTTAGATAGCTAAATGGCCGTTTATATGAATTCTGAATTAAAATGAGTAAATTGGTCTATGTTGGAAAAATGGTTTGAAAAAACCATTGTTAATAGTCATTTTGAGGCATGAGTGAATGAGAAATTGAAATCTAAAGTGAGGAGGTTTTAGAATTGAATTTGTAACATACAAGAGTTACAAAATTCATTTTGGACATTTATTAGGCCTCATAAAGCTGAGGTAACAGCCAAAAACAACATAACTGCCAAACGTTTTTCAGTTTTTCAACCATATTAATGGGCTGTTATGTTGTAACAGACAAACGTTTTTCAGCCATATTAATTGCCTGTTGCTGTTACGTTGTAACAGACAAACGTTTGTCATCCATATTAATGGGCTGTTATGTTGTAACAGAAAAACGTTTTCAGCCATATTAATGGGATGTTAATGGCT
>JXTC01000377.1:180000-218425 GCA_002914845.1 Trema orientale | reverse complement strand
TATATATATATATATATAAAAGCAGGTTTTGAAGAATGAAATTCAAATTACAAAATTAGATTATTCGTATTCAAAGACCCAATAAAATGATAATTACTGTCATGTATATATATAATGAATGAAAGATAATTTGTCGTAAGAGATAAGGAATAAAATATTAGTTAATAGCTATATATACATGTATATATAAAATATCAAAGTCGGGTATTTATGGTTGCAATTTATGATGTTTTAAATTTTTTGTTTTTGTTTAATTAGTATCTATTTACTTATCCTAATGATTTCTACATCATTGGTTTTATTGACAGTTTATAGATTTATCTACAATTCCTATTTACTTTATTATAGGATTTATTATATTAGCAAAAATTACGATTATAAAAAAATTATTATTCGATTTGAATTCCATATTATGTTTGTTTGTTAGTCACCAAAGTATCCAAACTAGAATGTTACATACTTATCAAATTGAATAATTTTTCAACACTCATTTTTATATGCTTATAAATAAATGTCTAAATTTTAGACATAATATCATTGAGTGAGTTGTTGAAATTTATTATTTATAAGATATTTCAGGATCACCCAAAGGTAAATCATTTATTCTTATAAGTAATAAATATAATTTGATGACTGATATACCTTATTAGATATGTTTTGTATATCCAAAGATAACAAATGTGTTTAATTAGGATATATATAATTATAAAATAAGTAATTTTATTATTAGCATCATTTAGTTATTCATGGTATATTAGAGTATCTCCCAAAGGAGAGCTTTAATATATAACTGATTATTTTCTTTGTTTGAATCTGTTTTATGTTTCATATATCAAACCATTGATGTTAGAAAATTTTTAACACATTTACAGTATTTGTTCCTATTTTACTGTACTCACATGCTTCATCTGTTCTTTTGTTTAATGAGTTGAATATCTTTGATTAGTGTGAACAAGTCCAATTTCACTTAGGTGTTTTAGATCTTGACTTAGCATTTCAAATTGAGAAATCTGCTGCTGTTACAGCTACAAGCAAAGATGAGGAAAAGGCTACCTATAAACTTTGAGAAAGATTAAACAGATTAAGCTTAATGTTTATGTGAATGATAGTAGCAAACAATATTAAGTCTACTCTTCCAAAAAGGGATAGTGTCAAGGAATTTATGAAATTTGTGGAAGAGAGGTCCCAAACTACTGATAAGTCACTTGCTGGGACATTAATAGGTAACTTAACTACCATGAAATATGATGGTTCTCGTACCATGCATGAACATCCTTGAAATGACAAACATAGCAACAAAGCTAAAGAATTTAGGAATGAATGTGGATGAGTACTTTTTAGTACTGTTTATATTGAATTTCTTGCCTCCTGAGTAATATGGGCCTTTTCAAATGAACTACAATACTATTAAAGACAAGTAGAATGTTAATAAATTGGTCAATATGCTTGTACAAGAAGAGATAAGGCTAAAGAATCAAAAGACTCATTCTATTAATCTTACCACTCATTAAGGAGCTAAAAAGAAATCTAAATGGAAGTCTAAAAAAAGAATGAAGCAAGGTTTACACAAGTCTAATAAATCTTCTAAGACTTCTCAAATCCACGAGAAGGAACGTAAGAATGATAACTATTATTTTTGTAAGAAAATTGGACATTATCAGAATGACTGGCTGAAACGTAAGGCTTAGTTTGAAAAGAAAGGTACGCCTTGTACTTTCGTATATTTTGAATCAAATCTAACTAAAGTTTGTGGATCGATTCTGGCTCAACTACTCATGTTTCCAATACGATGTAGGGATTCCTTTCGATCCGAACCATAAAGCCAAATGAAAACTTCGTTTTCATGGGGAATTGAAACAAAGCTCCAGTTAAAGGCATTGGAACTTATCATCTCATTTTAGATATTGGGCATCATTTAGATTTGTTTCAAATCTTATATATACCTACATTTTCCTGCAATTTAGTTTCTTTACCTAAGTTAGATACAGCAGGATTTTCTTTTAAATTTGGTTATGAATCTTTTAGTTTATATAAGAATAAAAACCTTATTAGTTCTGGAATCTTGTGTGATGGTCTATAAACTTGATATTCTTTTTGCTAAGACCTTGTTGACTTTGCATCATAGTGTTGGAACTAAACAGAGTTTAGTTGACGAACATTCTACTTATTTGTGGCATAAATGTTTGAATTATATATCCAAAGAATGAGTAGCAAGATTAGTAAAGAATAGAATCCCACCAAATTTGGATTTTATTGATCTTGGTATGTGTATTGATTGTATAAAAGAGAAACAAACCAAACACACAAAGAAAGGAGCCATAAGAAGTACACAGCTTCTTGAAATTATACACGCTGATATATGTGGATCTTTTGATGTTCCATCTTTTAGTGGAGAAAAATATTTTATCAACTTTAGTGATGATTTTTCACGTTATGGTTACATTTATCTATTGCATGAAAAATCTCAAGTAGTAGACACTCTTGAGGTGTACATTAAAGAAATTGAGAGGCAATTAGATATAAAGGTAAAAATCGTAAGATCAGATAGAGATAGTGAATATTATAGAAAGTATAATAAATCGGGACAATGTCCAGGTCTATTTGTTAAATTTCTTGAAAAGCATGGCATATGTGCTCAATACACTATGCCAAGAAAGCTAGAACAAAATGGTATAATAGAAAGGCGTAATCGTACATTGATAGACATGGTTATGAGTATGCTTAGTTGTTCTTCTTTACCCTTATTATTGTGAATACATGCTTTAAAAACTGCTATATATATATTAAATAGGGTTCCTAATAAGGCAGTTCCAAAGACTTCTTTCGAACTGTGGATAGGAAGAAAACCTAGTTTAAGGCACCTACATATTTAGGATTGTCATATAGAAGTAAGAATTTATAATCAACATGAAAAGAAATTGGATTTCAGAATGACTAGTGGATTTTTCATTGGTTATCCTGAAAAATATAAAGGGTAAAGATTTTATTGTCCTAATCATACTCCAAGAATTATAGAAACTGGAAATGCAAGGTTCATTGAAAATTGTGAAGTCAGTGGGAGTGGAGAACCATGCAATGTGGTTATTCAAGAAGTTAGGGTGCAAGTTCCTATACCTTTGACTTCTAAAAATGTGGTTCTTACTATTGTCGAATAACTTAACAATATTCAAAAACAACAAATCAATGTAGAAACTAATAAAACTGTCAACAATGAACTCACAGTAGATGAGTCACAAAGAATAACATTAAGAAAATCTCAACGAGATAGAAAGTCTGCTATTCCTAATGACTATATAGTTTATCTACAAGAGTCAGAAATTGACTTAGGGATTGACAATGATCTAGTTTCGTTTGCACAAGCTGTAGAAAGTATTGATTCTATTAAGTATATTGATATTATGAAAGATGAGATAAAATCTATGTATCAAAATCAAGTTTGGAATCTCGTTGAGTTGCCTAAAGGTTGTAAGAAAGTTGGGTATGAATAGGTCTTTAAGACTAAGCGTGACTCTAATGGCAACATTGAATGATATAAAGCCAGACTAGTAGCTAAAGGTTTTACTCAGAAGGAAGGCATTGACTATAGGGAGACATTTTTGCCTGTCTCTAAGAAAGACTCTTTTAGAATCATTATGGCATTAATAGCTCATTTTGATTTAAAGTTAAATCAAATGGATGTGAAAACTGCCTTTCTTAATGGAAAAATAAAAGAGGAAGTTTATATGGATCAAATCGAAGGATTTTCATTTGAAAGAAAGGAACACATGGTTTGTAAACTTAAGAAGTTAATATATAGACTTAAACAAGCATCCCGATAATGGTATCTTAAGTTTAATGATACCATAACATCTTTTGGATTTAAGGAAAATACTGTTGATCAGTGTATATTGTTGGGATATTTGCCGTAAAAAGCAGATTTTTAATTTTATTTTTTTAGTGTAAACAACTTTTTTCTATATATAATTGTGATATTTGTTAGATTAAACTGTCTCAGTTGAATAGTTTATTTATTTGAAAAAGATTCTATGACTTTATTTGTGTATAAAGAAACAAACATGATTAAGTTTTAATTATAGAGAGACTTGTTTCTTTATCTAAGTCGAAATTAACTAGTTCACATTCTGTAAATAAAGATGGAATACTTTATTTACTAAAGATTGTAGTGTTTGTCTATCTTAACGGGAATGATGTGTCTTAAATCATTGAATGTTTGACTTCTGATAGAAACACTAGTATAATATAAATAAGTTATGTGTATTAAACTAGACTAAGTAATATTAAGAATGGGAGTGTCGTAACTCAATTCTTAATATTACCACAAAGTAGCTCTTAGCATGTAGATCTTAATCCTTGATATTTGACTGGACTTGCTTTCATAGGTTGTAGCCTTTTGATTTATTAAAAGACTAGCCTCTATAAAATTAGAGGTAAACTCTGACATATTGGATGACTTCTGAATTGACGAGAATACCAAATAGTTGAGGACACTATACATTAATGTCACTTTAGGATCTTTCGAGATTCATGGAATAATTAAAACTAAGATCTTAGTATTTACTTTATGAATTGGTTGATAATTTTGTCTAAATGGTCATTGAGAATAAAATTATCGACAACATTATTCCTTAATAGAAAGATGGTAACTTAAAGGTAAATATGTGTTGGATAGGTATTATGATAATTTCACCTATTCAACTGCGGCATTGTATAGGGATTTTATATGTGGTATAAAATATGCTAGATGGATCGGTTAATTAATGCTAGTTGATTAAATCTCTATAAAAGGCATAACATTTAATCTAAGAGTACAGTATTGGGCTTTTATTGGAGTGTCCTATTTACTAATTATATTTATATAAAAACTATAATAAGAGTTATTATGTATTTATCATACTATTGGAGCTTAGATTATTTGGATCTATTTGGTCCCTTGTCTAACTCAACTAAGCTCACTAATTGATTGGTGGTATTTGTTAAATTAGTTTCATGAAACTATGTAAAATAATGATTCTACACAGATGTTAGTATTTTTGTAAATAAGTTACATGAAAATACACCCAAAGCCCAAATTGGAGAAAAGCCCAATCCTAGTTGGACTAGGATTAGCGGTTTTTGGGCCTCATATATATAAGATATATGAGAGAAAAAATTGCACTACCTTAGCCTAGTGCAACATGCCACAGAGAGAGAGAAGCAGTGAATTTTAGCCAAGCACATTGAATTCGGCCATACTCATCCTGGAGAGAAGAAAATGATAATCTAGAAATTTTGCGTGTCCTCCTTAAATAACTGTGACTAGAAGATCAAGAAGGAGTTCTTGATAGTTCTCTGATGATTGATTCAACTTGGTGCCCACTCGCCTCATCAACTAAGAGCAATAGCATAGACAAGAAGATCTAGAGTTGGAGATTTGATCACCATCAACAAGGAGATCAATGAGGAGTACGCTATAAGAGGTAAATCCTAATCTCATCTCTAGAGTTTATGCATCCGGATTTGATTTATGTTATACATGATCCTTTATATGATATATACATGTTCTATGGTTATGAAAATTATTTTCATGAAAAATTTTGAAATCTAAATCCGATAACTTTTCCCCTGCGTTCATAATGTGATCATGTGTTTTTCATAGTTTCCATGGATGTATTTTTTTTTTCCTAAGTATTAGGTCAATTTCTAGCAATTAGTATCCGAGAGCATAGTTTTATATATATAGCATAATATTAATCTAGAATTATATGATCTAGATTATATGATTGAGTTTGAGCAATTTTTGTTTATGATAGTTAAATGATTCCTGGTGATGAATGATATTTAATTACGTATACTATTATTTTTTGCATGATGAGAAAATTTGTGGATTATGATTCTAGCAAATTTAGGTTTGGGTGTTCTTGAATTTTATGGTTGATAGATTTATGAACATATTTTCAATGAGTTTGGAAATCTAAATTTTTTCCAAAATTTTGTGATGTTGTTTTATTTTTTTTCAGCATTAAAAAAAAATAAAATTGGCATGCCCTAGACCCCCATGTGCGGCTGCCTGCGCGGGTGTTGGGCGCGGCCTGCATGGCCGCATGCTCGCCTGGCCGGTGTGCATGTCTGAGTCACACGCCCAATGCATGCCAATGGCGCGGGGCCATGCTGCGCATCACAGCCACTGTGGCCTGTTGTGCCTGCGCGCGTCTCTCCCTCGACCTACGCGGCACTTGGGCGCGGCCTGTGCTGTGCCTGCACGCGGCCTATGAGGCCACCAATGCTGGGCCAACATGCCTGGCTCGCACGGTTTTACCGTGCGCCGTAGCCAAGCGGCCTCGCCGTAAGCCCGCTCACTTGCTCCGTTTTTCACCGCCTTCCTTGGGCAGTGACGGCCCACAGGCCAACGATGCTAGTATTTCTGCCACCACCACTAATTTCTAAATTAATTATTTTTAATTAATTAGATAATTATTTAATTTGAATTCCAATTTTGAAATAGGAAACTATTTAAATAAGATTAGAATAGTTATCTATTTTTGAGGTATCCTATTTTAAATTTGATTTACTATAGGACAATGTTAAATTTGAAATAATCAAATAGATAGGATATTATCTAGTAATTAATTTGAATTCAAATAGGATATCTACTAATTTTTGAAATTAGATAAGATTTCCTATATTATCTCTAGTATATAAATTTTGAATATAAATAAATAATGGTTATTCAAATTAATTAGATACTTAATGAGATTAGATGTGATTAGATATTATCCTGATAAATCTAATAGTTAAATTGATTTTAAATAGGGTATCTAATAATTTTTGAAATTAGATAAGATTTTCTATTTCTTTCTATTTAAATTTTAAATTTAAATAGATAACAATTATTTAAATTAATTTGATATTTAATGGGATTAAATATGATTAGATAATTATCAAGAAATCATGAGAGTTTAAATTTAAATAATTTAAATTTAGTAATTTTCTTTAATTTAAATTTGATTTAAATTAGGATATAGTTTTGAATTTAAATTCGAAACTAAATCTAATCAGATTAGATTTAAATTATTACTATCTATAGATTATTCAAATTCATAATTAATGAGATTAATTAGGATAAAAAAATTTGAATTTAATTAGATTAATATTCTATAGTTAATTGTAGTAACTATTTCTCTAGTAACTATTCTAATTATCGTAGTTAGAATATTGTTAGAGAAAACTAATTAGATTAGTAACTCTACTAATTAATTAGATTAAGTATACAACTAATTAATGAGATTAATTAATTAGTTAATTAATATGACTAATTAATTAGAAAGTTATATCCATTTATAATTAAGTAATTTTAATTAATTATGGAAATTTAATAATGATTAGATTTCTATTATAATTAAATTTAGATATGATCTTATTTAATTATTAGAATTATTTGATTATAATTAGATATAAATATAGACAAATATAGAAACATTATATGAGTTATAAGTTTTTATTTAATTAGGATTAGTTAAAAGAGTTTTAATTATTTCCTAATTTAGTATATTGCAGTTAATCTTTTCTAAATACAGTTATAGAAATAGGGTTTCTATAATTAAAAATAATTATCTTTTATTATCCTTTAGATCTTAAAGAATTTAAGATAGTATCTTAATAAGATTAAGATAAGATTAGATAAATTAATTAAATTATTAATTAATTAATAATTAGATAATAAATATAATTTATTCTCTAAATATTTAAATTATTCTAATAAGTCAATAATTTAAAAATATTTCATATTTTTAAATTTAGATAAGATTTAGTTATGAACTTAATTCTTACACATAGGATAATATGTTTTATTTATTATTTAATAATTATTAATATGATAATTACTAATGATTAATAATTGATTAATGAGATTAATTACATTTATTAAAAGGATAATAATACTATGAGGACAATTATTTATTTTCATTATTTACAAAGAAATTGAAGTTTAATTTTAATGAGATTAAAATGTTTCAATTTTGATTATTAAATTATTTTAATTATGTGATAATTATGATAATATTTTGTGCGGTGGTATATGACATAAACTATTGTTAATTATGAAATAATTATGGTAATATTTTATGTGATAAAAGTTATTTTGATGATTATGAGATTTTTATGTTTTTATAAAATACATTTGATATGACTGTCATATTGAGTGGGAGGATTTTAAATTTATGTTAAATTTTTTATCTAAAATTATTTGAACCCTTCTCTAGTTTTGAATTGATTATTTTTGAGAAAATTAATGAATTTATATAAAGTTGTTTATATTTATTACTTTGTAAAATTTTTATACAAAATATTTTTATAACTGTTTACTTATTTTTGTAAATGTACTTGGAATTTAATTTGATTAAATTCTGCTACTAAGATTCTTTAAAATTATTGATTGAATAATTTAGCAGTTAAAGTTTCTTAGTTAGAATTTTTTCAAAACTAATGTTTTATAGAAGACTTGGTTTAAATACCGTTTTCAATTATTTATCTTTA
The DNA here is from genome assembly GCA_002914845.1 of Trema orientale. NCBI lineage: Eukaryota > Viridiplantae > Streptophyta > Magnoliopsida > Rosales > Cannabaceae > Trema > Trema orientale. The sequence continues at coordinate 209,914 of JXTC01000377.1, read as the reverse complement.
TTTGAAAGATTGTTAATCAAATAATTGAATTTTCTTCTGGAAAAGTTTTACTTGACTGATTTACAATTCACAGATCTTCTTACTTGATCGTTATGTCCTATATGCTTTTATTGTCTACTTTTAGTATACATGAGATGTGTAATATAGTATTAGAACTTTGGCTTTAGAGACAATAATTATTCAATCATAGCACCTTATCTAGAATAGTATATCATAATGTCTTAAATTAGCTTATTCTCTCTAAGTCGCATAATTAGATATACATAATTGATTTTATGGTTACTAAGTAAGTTAGATAACTGGGTACAATCAGGAATCCCTAATTTTAAAAAGATTGAGTAGGAGCTGGTGTGAGATATCCATGGTCTTCATCATTGGTTCAATAGTTCTAAAGATGTGCCTCGCCTCAGAATCTTGCTGAGCTCTTGTAGGAAGGTTTTCATCTGGGTATTACTGGTATTGAATCTCTTAGGATAAAATTGCAAGTAGACTTTACGTACTGATCTTCCATAGGAAACTGTATTGTATAAGAAAGCTTGTAAATTGAAATGATGGTTCCACACTCAATATAGGTTGCTCTTAACCCCCCGTAGGAGCTATGTTAGTAATTCTATGGACTGATAAGCAGAGTAATTTGCAAACTGAAATATGAGATATTTGTCTTTTTGTCTAAAGTGAATTATTCACATTTAGCTTGTAGAGTCACATGATTACCCGTAGGTAACTTGTGATCTATGTTAGGCTAAAATACTTTGAATATTTGTGATAGTCTTAGGGATTCTTCACAAACAATTTATCTTGATAGATTTAATATTAAGTATTCTAAATTCTTTTATATTTAGATAAATTAGCAAACTTAGTTGAGTAGTAGGAGGATCATAATTTGCATACTTGTCCATAGTTTATCCTTAGTTTCCAAATGACCAATAAGAGCATAACACATAATCTTCTTGTTTGATTATATATGTTATTATATTTATGTTTCTTATTTTATTCTATGTGTACTATAATATCTTGTACAAATTGTCTGCTGATTTTAAATCAGTTACTTTGATTGGTTAATCACAAGAGTTGGTGATTACGTCAAAGTCCATTCTTGATAATTAATACCTTTGTTGAGGTATTTATTATCTTACTCAAGATAATGAACACCCTTGTTGAGGCGTTTATTTGATTACTTTTCCCTATATGTTTAACTGAGAATAAAATTTACAAAATTTAATTGTGAATTGAATTCATTAAATTCAATTATGAATTGGATTTATTTTATGATTTTTATCTAATTAGAAATTTTATCATTTTGTAGTTTTTGGAGAAATACTATTTCATAAGATGAATAAGGTTTCCAAAAAGAGGAAAGAGACAAAGGAATACTGTACACGGAGTAGAATAAGGACATCTATAGAGACATCATAATGTTCAATGAGTTTGAACGATAATCAACCTGAAGATACCTCTATTGAAAAGAGGTTAGGATATTCTCCGGTAGTTAGATTGTCTGGAAGGCCAAGAAAATCTCTCTCAGCTAAGGATATATGAGATCTATGGATAGTGGACTCAGGAACTAATGTCAATGTCTACAAGACAAGAAGTGGTTCATTGAACCAAATCAATTAATTGACATTGGTTGTCATGTGGAAGTTGGAGACAATCAAAGAATTTGAGTTAAAGGTATGGGTGATGCTTACCTGAAAATAAATGATAGCTCTATGATCGTGAAAGATTGCTACTATGTACCATAGTTAAGTATGAATGCTCTCTCAGTGTCGAAGATGTATAGAGAAGGCTACCGCTTCGTATTTGACAAGAAGGTGTACATCTTCTATAACAATCTATTGTACTTTGTGGAAGAAGTGCAAAATAGACTTTATGTTCTGACCCCGAAGCCACAAAGTACATCATCTTCAATGATGAGCATTAAACTTCAAGAGATGGTGAAAGATATTAGGAAGGAGCGCAACACCATTAATTGGTACAAGCGACTCAGACACATGCCGTGTTCAGAAATTCGCAGACTTATAGAGTTAGGTCATTTACATGAAGTAGATATTAGCAGCGATATAGACTGTGAGGATTGCAAGAATCCTATAGAGTACAAGTGTCATCTTGCCACTCGTTATGAGAAAGCTGAAGCATGTTTAGAGTGTATATATGTGCATATTTTTGAACCAATGGAGGTAGTTTCCTACAACAAGCATACATTGTTTGTCACTTTTGTTAATGAATATTCGGACTTCAGATAAGTGTATCTTCTGAAGAAATACGATGAAGTTCCTGATGTTTTCCATGAGTTCGACAGAAAGGTGCGGATGCAATACGACACCAAGGTCAAGAAGTTGAAGATTGAAGCTGAACACGGAGATATGGATTCTCTATGTGACCTGCTGAGACCAACACTTGTTGATCTTGCTATTCCTTATGAATATGCAACTATCTATAAGCGGAGTTGTATAGGAGCTATTGAGAGGTATAATATCAGACTCAAGTATACCATAGAGCTGATGTACAAGGAGTCGCTGCTATCGAAAAGATACTGTGATTATGTTTTAAAGACAACTTCATATATCCTCAACTTCACTCCATCAGATAAAGTTGCTTCGACACCTTTTCAGATGTGGATAGACTATGTAGAGAGCTTAGAGCATCTAAAAGTGTAGGGCTGCAAAGTATACCCGTGTAAGAAAGAGGGAGATGAAGTTGATAAGAATTCAGAAAAATATTTTCTGCTTGGCTACCCTAAGGAAGAGAAGGGTTAACTTCTTTATAGACATTCTACCAATACTTCCTTCATCAGTAGAAGTGAAGACTTTCTGGAGGATGAGAGAGAAGTCCGTTAAGAAAATGAGGAAGAGAGAGCTTATGATCTTTATTACTTTTCTTAGTCATTTAAGTTGTTTGTTGAACACTTAGTATTTGCTTTTATTAATTTCGGTCATTTAGAACATTTTTGGGCTTTTACTATGTTAGTTTGAGTAACTGCTTTTTGGATAAGTGGGAGATTGTTGGGATATATGCCTAAAAAGTAGATTTCTAATTTTACCCTTTTATTGTAAACAATTTTTTCTTATATGCAATTATGATATTTGTTAGATTAAACTGTCTTAGTTGGATAGTTTGTTTATCTGAAAAAGATTCCATAAGAAACAAACATGATTAAGTGTTAATTATGGGGAGACTTGTTTCTTTATCTAAGTCTAAATTAACTAGTTCACAATCTATAAATAAAGATAGAATACTTTATTTACTAAAGATTATAGTGTTTGTCTATCTCAATGGGAATGATGTGTGTTCGTGGTAATTTTTGATTTCTAAAAATATTTGATTACTTGTTTGTTACTCATAAACTAAGACAACATAATTGAGCATAAAAAATTAGAGATATATAAATATAGGTAGACATATATATACAGTAAATAATTAAGTTCGTTATGTTGAGAAATATATATATATGTATAATGAAAAGAGAACCAATTAACCGAATTCTAAGATACTAAAATGTAAATAATTAAGATTGAAAGTACTGAAACTTAAATAACAGAAAGCGAAGAGATTAAAATCTAAATATAGTTAAAATAAGGTTGCTGAAATATAAGTATTGAAAATAAAAGGCTGAAATATACCAGTCAATTGGAATAAGCTTGGACTGAAAATAAAATACCAGGAAACAGAAGATGCTGTCTTGGTACAAAAACTACCATGAACATGAGGTTGGGGTCTTGAATGGCTGTAACCCTTATAGAGTTCCTTAAATGAGATGTTAGTATATGAATGAAAGAAGGAATAGATGATGATTTATTATTTGAAATGTAGCTTGATTACTTACTGACCAAACTTTGATCATGTATGTATATGAGCATAGATATATAAAACATGAAGTAGGAGCCTTTAATGATCAAATTAAAAGTATTCACTTCACATTCCTTGTGATGCAGAAAAGTAGGGATGAATGATCAACCACTTTATGTATGTAAATTAGCGTTTATCATGCATGAATTAGTACAAAACCTTATAAAGTAGGTGTAGCACTTAGATGATGAATATAAGGTAAAATATGAATGAGAAACAAGGAGTAGAAACTGAGATATATGATAGAAGAACAAAGAAGAGTCGCTGTTTATATGAAAACAGCAGCTGATCATGCATGCAAAGTCACTAAAGATCACTTTCTGACGTGAGAATGAAGTTGAATTAGTGATCTTAAGATAGAAACATGATGTAGAGTGGTGTATAGGAGGTTAGGGGATGTTTTATGTCTATAGGATGGACTAAAATGCAAAAAAAATGAGAGTTTCAGCCACTGCAGTAGCTAGAAACGTGAGCAGATGAGTGAAGGAGAGAGAAAGTGATTATATAGGTGTGTTTGTGTATGTATAAATTATTTTTCTTGTGTAAAAGGGCTGCTCCTACTTATAAGAAGCTAAAACTTGGAAGCCAAGAAGTTAGTGGGGGACAAGGCTACCAAGTGGCGAAAATAATCTTTCCTTGTCTCCTAGGATCTAGTTCCAGCCATAATTTCAGTGAAAAACAATGATTAAACAATATGAGAGTGCTAAGAACTAGTTTAGAGTTTAGCAAACAGCCTTAGAAAGCAATCTAGAAGCTACCACCTCAGCGGTTTCACTTAAAACCAGCAAAGATAAACCAGAAACCACCCGGATTAGGGGTTAGTTACTAGGAATTAATATATTACTTGGTTAGGAAGTTTCTGCATGTAATAGTGGTTGGCATTCCTTGATTTGGTGCATGTAACTCACATCTTATTCCGCTAAAAGGGTTTAGGGTATACGGTAAGGATACCTTAGCTTAGTTAGGATCTGTAACCCCTAAAATAACACTACTTTACTTCCTTTTTCTTTATTTTTGTTCTGTTTCCAGTTTTAATTATATTCAAACTTAATCTATCATTGACCAATACTTAATTAAAATCATTCTAATCAAATTCAGGGACTTACCGCAAAAAATTAAGTCCCATGAGTAATAAGGGATGTGACCATGCCTCAGAACTCATCTTCTTTCCTTCTATAAATAGGACCTTAGACTGCTGGAAATTTCGAAAAATAAATTTCGAAAAACAAATTTTTCCGAAAATGATTTCCGCAGTTTTGTAAACAAATCAAGAACATAGCGGAATAAGTATTTTAAAATTTTTCTTGAAACTTTACAAAACAAAATATAGGATCGTTGATCTAACATAAATCAATTCTTGGATCTTTGTTTAGATAAAACCGGGAAGTGCTTCATAACCATTGAGCTTTATCGTCTATTCTCTGGAACCCGTTGAATGATCCGGTGAGTGGGCACCTTTCTTGATTCCCAATGAGAGATGAGCGGATGATCTGAAAGACGCTCTTCCTTCTCCTTTGACTGCACGTCTACGACTATGGGTATCTCTCCCTCGGCGGCCATGAACAAACATGGGATTGCTCCCACGGTAGCTCGTCTATCCCATTCTCTCTCTTTCTCTCTGTATTTCGAAAATCACAGTCTCTATGACGGTAGTAGGCGTGTGGCTACTATGTACAGGCTTAGGGGAACTTTTCTCCTAATTATTAGAGAGATGTAAATCTTAATGGGCTTATTGGGCTCAACTGACCATTCAATTAGTATTGGGCTATGTGTGAGTTAGGCAGGGGACCTTATGGATCCAAATAGTCTAAGCTCCAATAGGTCAACTGCCCACGAGCATAATTAACTCTTAATTATGATTGGACTTTGTCCATTAATATTGAGACACTCCACTATAGGCCCAATATTGAACTCTTAGACTAAATGTCATATATTTTCTGTGAAGCTAATTAACACTTTAATTAACTCGATCTATTTAGCATATACTATACCTGCAGATATATCCCTGATGCAATGCCGTACTAGTGAGGTGAAATTACCGTATTACCCCTCTAGTATATATTTACCTTTGAGTTACTATTTTTCATCTAATGTATAATAATTGACTACGGTATTTGTAACTGCTGATACAAACACAGTCAAATTTACAAAGTGAATACCTAGTGTCTGGTTTTTATTATCCAAGTCCTTGAAAAAACTCAAAGTGACATTATATGCATGGTGTCCAAATCATAAAGGGCGTTCTAGTCAATTCATAAATCTTATCTTCCAAGATACCGGAGTTCGAACTATATAATCAGAACTAGGCCTTTAGTAAGTCAAAAAGATAAAACTCATGAAAGCAAGTCCGACAATCACTAGGATTAAGATAATCTTGCAATAGAACTAGATTAGTGAAAGATAGAATATTGAGTTATGGCACTTAACCTCAAATTCTATTTTCACTTAGTCCAGTTCAATGCACTTATAACTTTCTTATAACGCACTAGTGTTTCTATCCGAAGTCAGATACTTCGATGATTGGAGACTTCATCAATCCTGTTGAAATTACAACACTACATTCTATGGAGAAATAAAGTATTCCATCTTTTTTTGCAGAATGTGAACTTTTTATTTAGACATAATGAAATAAAGAATTTAGTCTCCCACGTATGAACACCTCACACGAATAATTATTTATTACTCATTATTAATCATGGAAACTTTTAGATGTTTGCATAATAGAAAACATAAACATCACATGTATATAATTAGGATATAATATGGAATTCATTGATAGCAAATAGATAACACTTAAATCCAATAAACATTGTTTAAAATGTCAAACAAAGAAACTGCTTTCTAGGGCATATTCCCAACAATCTCCCACTTGCCCTTTAAAGCAGATGTGATATATCATGCAGTCCCATTCCTTCTAGGTGATCCTCAAATACTTTGATTGCTAAAGATTTGATAAACGGATCAGCAAGGTTCTTCTGCTAAGGCTATCTTACTCACTATAACGTCTCCCTATTAGGGTTAACACATAACAAAAGATTGATCCTCTGGAGTATATTTTCAGATTAACCATCTAAGTTAATATATCTTATACAAATCAGATCTTTCTCCAGAATAGATAAGCATATAGTTCCTATTTCTCCAAAGATACTTAAGGATACACTTGACTATAACTCTATGTTCAGGTTCTGGATTAGATTAGTAACAACTTACTATACCAACAGCATAATAAATATTATGCTATTGTACTAATCAAATTCTTATTGATGATTGTCATCCTATATCATTTCCAATGATTAGTATATCATCAATATATATAAACTGGAAAAATTACTTTGCTGCCCTAAATCTTTTATAGATATAAGATTCGTCTATGTATCGATCAAATCGATAAATTCTATAAATTAGATCTCTAAAGTTTCATAAACTTTTACTTCCTTGGCCTTTTTCAATGAATCCTTCTGGTTGTACCTTTTAGATACAGCCATCAAGATTGCCATTCAGGAAAGCTATCTTGACGCCCATTTGCTATATCTCATAATCAAGAGATACGACTATAGAATTTAGTATTCCATCTTTAATTTGCAGAATGTGAACTTTTTATTTAGACATAATGAAATAAAGAATTTAGTCTCCCACGTATGAACACTTCACACGAACAATTCTTTATTACTTATTATTAGTCATAGAAACTTTTAGATGTTTGTATAATAGGAAATATAAACATCACATGTATATAATTAGGACATAATATGGAATTCATTGACAGTAAATAGATAACACTTAAATCCAATAAACATTGTTTAAAATGCCAAACAAAGAAACTGCTTTCTAGGGCATACCTCAGTAATATCTGCTGTTCAGTCAACTTTTCAGGCCAAAAATGGCCATGCAGGGGCTCAAGCAGAGGTAAAAACAGAGCTAGCTGTTTACTTTTTTCTCTCTTTAACCATGCATAATATTCTAATCGTACAGCTCGTATGCCATGTCACCAAAAACTATTTTTAAAAATTTACAAATGTTTTAAAAGAATAAAATACTTTATATAGGCCGTAACATGTGATAAGCATGCACAACTCATATACGTTTACAAGATAACAAGCAGATATTAAAAATTAGATATAGGATATATCTAAAGTATTATTTTCAATAACAATTAAGAAAATACATTAAAAAGGAGTAATTTTTGGAAACCGATCCTTTTTTTTAAAAATAGGATAAAAGCAATTCAAATGACATAGTCAAATTTACTTAATTTGCTCCAAGAAAAATTGCACAACTGTCTCGGATAAGACTAGACTCGTGCATGCATAAGTCTTCTAGGGTTTTGGCTGTTCAAAGAGTCTTTAAGAGTAGAGTTACTCCTTTCAACTGTTTCCCTCTTTGTTTTTGTTTTTTTTTTTTTGGCTATAGGATTTCCTTGGCCTTCTAAATTTTATCTATTCCTCTTCTCAAAGCATTGATAATTCTTAAGGCTATAAGTATCTGATAAAAGGTAGAGCCTTAATACCTGAAACCTCTTCATGCAAAACTCGTAAACCTAGTCCTCTTCTAAGAATCTGAGACCAATTGTTCATAGCTTCTATGCCTTTTAATTCTAAATTTCTCTTATTACCAAACATGATTTTCTATGATCCTGGGATATCAATCAAAGCCACAGATGGTTTTTCTTTCGAGCAAAGTACTCTCATCTCTTTGGCAAGAGCCTATCATTGGCTACTAAAGGTTATATTATGCAGAGCTGTTCTCACATATGAGCTTTTAACATCCACTCCCCATATATACCCTGGATTCCTTGGAATCCTGGCATCGGGGGCTCCAATAGGGGGAGCTCCTCTTTTCAACCTGGGGACTTCTCCCTATGAACACGCCGTAAGGGCACGTTCGTGATCGCTACTTTCTCTCCCCCTTTCCTAGGGATAGGAAAGTTGCTAATCGGTCCTCCTTTGGACTTTGTTCTGATCGGCAATTTTTATGTCTATTCCTTTTTCATTCTCTCTCTCTCTCTTTTTTTTTTAATCTTTTTGCTCCTCCATCTGTTTTCAAGTCCATAAATCATCTCGATGTAATCCTCTATAGATTATCTTGATGTAATCCTCTATAGATTATCTTGATGTAATCCTCTATATTATCAATAAAAATTACACTTTATGAACTTTCATACTTTCTGTTTTACTTATATGCTTGGTACAATTTTCCTGTTATTCTTAATAGTAAGGAATTCTATCAATAGATCGGGTTCAAAGTCCTTAAAAGATGATTGACTTGTTCTTAAGAAAACTTGATAAAAGATTACTGCCTAAGTAAAATCCGAGGCATTAATATATTAAGATGGGGACTTAAGTATAATTGAAACTTGTATTCCTCTAGAATCTGACATAAGTAATGATATGGACTTAATGATGATCTAAACACTTTGTATTGTTACCAACGGATGCACTTTAAAGTTGTCTAATTCTCCAGAGAACAGAACTTAAGTTCTAAGTTAGGCAGTCTTAGATAGCAATCTAGAGCTAATTAGGCCAAAAGACCAGACTTAGTCCAAGAGATAAGTCAAACAGGCCTAGAACAATAAACACAAAATCCAGTAAAGAATTTGATTTAAATTGACCATAATCAATTTCAGATAACCTAAATAGACAAAGGATTCAGCAAGTAATGCTAAATGAAAAATCTGATAAGAAACGACATGTTTATAAGAAAAACGACATGTCTTTAGGAAATGACATGTTTAGGAAAACGACAGCCATCTGGAATAATGACATGTCGTAAATATATTTCAGAATAATTAATTATGCTCATCATGCTTGTGATCATAGGTGCTGGATATTCATAGTTTATTAGAAAAGACCAAAATTGTCACACATTTGAAATTTCATCTAATGCACAAGATAATCACAGTAGGAGTTGGTTATATTTCCTCCTAAAAGTGGACTAGGAAAAATAGCTAAGTTATTTTCAGAAAAATACATTAGCATAAAATAACCAGATATACAACCTTCAAAGGCATACGCACTACTAGAGCAGATAGCTTGATAAATGAATATATTTTTAAAGTAATATTCAAATAGACTAAGTCAAAGCTTTGAGAAGCACATAAATTATCAGGTTATATTAGAAAACTCATAGGAGGCTGCCATGAAGGGTTCTCTCCTTACATGGCAATAGTGCTCTGCTATTATGAGCAGAATAAAACAGGGGACTGCTCTTCATGCAGCCCCTGAAGTGTAGTCAAACGTGCTTGACTAGTCTTGTCTAGAGTTGGTCTTTGTGACCTTGAGCAAGCCAAATACTTGTCTTATCTCTTTGTATGGATCAGTCCACTCCTAGGGCATGTATCTCCATTTCCTTAACAAACTAACAATTTTCTTTAGTCTATAAAGCTTCTTTTAATTCCAGCTTTGTTCCACGTCTTAGTTCACCTAAAGCTCTATTATTCTTCAAGCTAGAAACACTTCTAAACACTTCAGAAAATGTCTCTTCTCAATTGTCACTTTTCCACTTTTAAACCCAAGATAACCAAATCCCTTAAGTTTTTGGGAAATAATCTCTTATTTGCCTATGTCCTCATACATGAGTTTTTAATTAACTTATGTTGTACCGAGGGATATATCAATCTCTAGGTAACAACTTAGAACATCTATTCCCTTTCTATTATAGAAGAAACTAGGGAGAATATTTTGTGTGCCTCCTTTTTCCTTTTAGGCACAACGGAAGTAGTGATTGTGGCCATCGCGGCCCAATCTTGAGGGAGGGATTGAGTTAGCCTAGTTAGACACTACCCTATCCTTATCACCCTCATCCTTCTCTCTCAGCCTCATTGTTGTTTAAACCCTTCTTGGGCTTCAATGAGGCCTGCCATGGGGTGCAAAAGTATGCGAACCCCATGGTTGCTTCCTAAAATCTTTGGCAAGGACTTTCCACCCAAGTCATCTTGCCTGCTCCTCAGGACCTATCATCACCCTAGTTATACCTGACACTTGGGGTATAACCTTGATGTCTTATTTTACTCCACGGGTTATTATCTAAAGAGCCAAGGACTCAAACGTAGTGAAGGTCCTTTGCACTCAAAACACCAGTCTTTGGGCTAATCCCAAGCTGTGTGTTCGGGAACTCCCTTCAATCCAAAGAGGAAGTTGATTGTAATGTTTTTGTAATGTACTATTTCTTCATTGAATGAAGCTTTCATCTTATGATGTTAATTACTATTTGAGATTGTCCTCAATTGTATTATATTTCACAGCCTTGATCCGAGATTCTTAATGACTTAGATTATAACCTTATAATCTCGATTCCTCTGGTTTAAGACTTAGAATCTTAGTAACTTAGATTTCTCACTTAAAAGCTGGCTAAACCTTAAAGTAAGTAATTTGGAATAAAATAATTGCTTATGGATTCTAAGTCAGTTAAAAGGATATTTCTAAGTTCTTAGTTAAGAAACTCAGTGGGGAACTTTGATCTAGTTTCATTAGTCAAATGATAACACAAAACTTGATCAGCTTAGTCACTGTCTCGGGCACTAAATTTACGAACTATCCATAAAGTAAGATAAATACCATGATCAAATCACAATTATCATCTTAATGATGACTTCCTACAAAGCAAAATAATCACGCATTTCTCTAACTTTCTATCATAACGCTAGACTTAGAAAATAAAGAATTTTAGTTCTCTACTTAAGATCTAAATTCCTGATAGCTTTGAATTAGATAACTGAGCCTTAAACAAGTAATTTGAAAAAGCTTAAACACTTTTAGATTCTAAGTTAACTAGGGAAAGTCTAGGCTCTTAAGGATTAGTCTCCCTAGGGATCCCAGCTTAATTCCATTCTGATAACTCAGGAACTTGCTTAACATAATTACTGCTTAGGTAGTGGATCAACAGACCTTAAGCAGAATGAAAGTTAAGCATCATAAATTCCAGACAAGTAGTACGATCACCATTTACTTATTAAATTCTAAGCATTTAATCATTAATGCTAAAATTTGCTATTCCAGATAAAAATGTCTTAAGCAGTTAAACTACAATATTATAGCTTTAAATATGCCAAACATGATAGGGAAACGATGTAATAAAAAGGCAAATGCATGTCGCACATTAATGATCATATGTCCAAACCAAGAACTAAATTCACCTTTGTAAGGTATTGGTCATTATAAATTTGTCATATAAATCAAGGTACAAACAATAGTAAGTGTATACTTGTACATTCATAAACTGCTAAGATAAGTGCATTATGTAGAAATTAGAAGTTTCATGATCATAGTATATTTTCATTGTACTTCAGATAAGGAATGCTTAAAGAAATTCGTACTTCATATGTAATGACATTAATCATCCAAGTCAATATAAACAATCTGGCATGCTTTGACCAAACTGTTCATATAGCAAAATTCACATAAGTGGCAGAATTATGAAACTTAGTTTTGCATGAGAATAGTAACTCTCCTTGGGTAGGATCACACTGTATAGTTATGTCTTATCTTGCAGGTACACGACTCAAGCAAAACTTTGCTTACTGTAGCCTCTCAACTTGAAATTTTTAGGACAGAGTTATTCTTGAAGAGCTAAACTGCACTAGCTCAATAAACTATTAATAAAAAAGGTCAATAAATAGGTTTCTTTGAGTATGACCTTAGATCAAACCCAACTTTTGCTTCTACCTAAACAGAATTTCTCCTTGATCCTTAAAGATGTCTCTTTTAACTTCTCATTTTTCTGTCTACAAACCAGAAATAATCAAATTTCTTAAGCTCCTAGATACCTATGAATCTTCAATCCATATTGATCTCTAGGTAACTCCTTAGAAAATTTACTCCGCTCTGCTCCAACTCCAAGAGACATTAGAGGGGGTTGTTTTTGCTGCCTCATCCTACCCTCGAGGGTAGCAAAAACCATAACCTCGTCTCCTACAAGCTATGCTTAAGAAAATTGAGTAGTTGGTCTCCTTGGATGCTGCCCCAGCCTGCTTGCAAAAGCTCTCCACACCATTGGTCCTTCATACATTGAAGCCTACATGGTGTGTCAACAGGGATGGTGTGGATGTAACTAGGAGACCAACTTGTAGAAGGGCTATCTACGCCTTCCTCCAGTCTATCTCATTCCCATACCAAGGGACTGCGATGCCTTATTTTAATCCTCAAACAAGACATCGAGATGGCTTCTATCGAGTTCTCTCGACGGACTCCCTAAGAGAAAAATACCTAAGTTTGGAATTGCACCAAATGTATCAGTATTTGAGGAAGAAACTTTCGTTCTAGCCTCTAGTATGGAAGAAAACTATCTATCATCTTCATTGTAATAGTTCTCTTTTTGCTTGTATTGTTTCAGAACTTAGTTCTAGGATTCATAATAAAAATCTTTATATTCATATTTCTATTTTGTAGTCCTATCTATATATACTAGAGTCTGACCATGAGTTTGTACCCTCAACTTATTATAAGCTCACAACTTTGTAATTCCTTCAGAAGAAAGATTCTGAATCCTAAATTTGAGACTCTTTGGGGAATAGATAGGCATTAGCAAAATACATGCCTACTGAATAAAGATTTCTCAATCTTATAACTGCGAGTAAACTTGAACCAGATAACAGGACTAATGACTAAATTCATTAAGTATAATCTGAACTTAGAATCTCTAACGGACTTAAGAAATCCTATAATCAGAAAATAGCCCGTAAATATACTATTAAGAAATAGAGCTTAACTGGCTACAAGGCAGTAATAATTGATCTATAATAAGTAACTCTCTGGGGAGTAAATAGAGGTTTAATCAAAATGACAGACTAAACTAGTCTAAACAACAGTTGGCGAATCAAGTAGATTCATAAGCTCTAGAAAAATTGATCATATAAAGGTAAATCTCTTACTTGGTAAGCTAAACCTTAGAAAAACAGATAAGCAGTATTGTTTATAACTTGAGATATATAGTTCAGGTCAATATATCAAATGTGATAAATGAATGGTTGACTTTCAAATAAGAACAGAATTTGATATGGTAAGTAAATAATTCTATCATTTGACAAAGTAAATCATTAGAAATTCTAGTATATTGAACTCACCAGATTCGAATAGCTTCAAACTATGAGTATATATGATAGGATTACAAGAAATAAAATGTTAAAACTAATTAATTTTAAACTCCAAGTGTAATACGAATACGAATTTAATGATGTGTAATCCTTAACTAGGCACCTTATAGCGTAAGCTGAAATTTAAGCATACCTGGTGCTCTTCTTAAAGTTCGTAAGATAAATTCCAGATTTTCTCATTAGAACTTCGCTTATGCATTTCTGAGAGTAAAAGGTTAATAATTCAAGTACTAAGAGCTTGAAAAGCTCTTAGTCCCCAGTTGCTGCCATAAGGCTTGCTTTTGTAGGAAGAGATTAATTAATTTAAGAAAATGACAAGAGTTTATAATTCATCAGAAACAGATTTCAAAACATAAGTGTAATAAGAGAAGTACTAGGAACCATCAACTTCTTAATAACATTTTAGGATTCCTTTATAAAAGTTTGCAATACTTTCAGGTTTCCATTTAATTACCTGCAAAATTGAAAATCTGTACCTTTGTACAGGTATGCTTAGGCTTTGTTGGTCACATAATCACATGCATAATCTAGACATGCTTAGGCTTCTTCTGCCACATAATAATCGCATGCTAGTTTAATAGTTTGTTGGACATACTTAGGTTTTTAGGCCACATGATCATATGTCCAGCTAAAATAAAAAAAATCTAGACATACTTAGGTTCTTCTGCCACATAATCACGTGCTAGTTTGAATAAAGATCTAGACATGTTTAGGCTTCTTCTGCCACATAATCACATGTTAGTCTAATTGTTTACTGGATATACTGAGGTTTTTAGGCCATATAATCAAACACGAGTGCACTTAGGCTTATTGTGCCACATAATCACCCGTCCTATACTTAGGCTTCTTCTGCCACATAATCACATATTTGGACAGGTTTAGGCTTTTAGACCACATAATCATGCATTAGCATACTTAGGCTTATTATACCACATAATCATATGTCCAGTCTTGATTGAAAAGATTAGGAGAAATTTATTTAGAATACTTGTCCTAAGTCCATATTGAAATTTATTTAAGCTACATTCATTCCTATTATTCTCAAGCATTATATTAAAATGGGTTTTCAGTCCAAAGGATGCTTATGATCCTATTTTGCTCGAGACATTAGGTTGGGATTTTCCTTTAATAAGTAGTATATTTAGGTCCTTCTAAGACCACATAATCGTATACTTAGTAATTCAATATGGATAGAACAACGTAATTCAGACAAATTCTTCCAAAAAGTCTCCAGTATGGGATATATTTATTGATTTCAAATATTTACAAGGAGTATCTACATGTAGTATTTCTTAATAAACTTAAGATTGGTAGGCAGATTCTTACCTGTGTTTAGGTCCTTAAGAATGCAATAGCCCTTTGGTTTAACCTTCACAACTTCATAAGGTCCCTCCCATCTTGGTGTGAATTTGGGAGCATATAGACCGTTCATAGCATGATCAGCAGCCTTCAGCACCAAATCTCCTTCCTAAAAGATTCTAGGCTTGACCAGCTTGTTGTAAGCTTATGCAATCTTTTCTTGATATATGATAACTTTTTTCTGGACATGATCTCTCCTCCCTTCCAATGCTTCTAGATCAAACTCTCTGGAGCTATCTTCTTTGTTAGTTGACAAGGTCATCCTTGCAGTTGGAATATTGATTTCAACTGGAAGTACTGCTTCAGCTCCATAAACTAAAGAAAATGGAGTCTGCTTTGTAGTTGTGCTCTTGGTAGTTCTGTAAGCCCATAATGCTAAAGGTAAGCAATCATTCCAGGAAATTGGTGCTTCATCGACCATTTTTCCAATAATGGCTTTCAATGTTTTGTTGAAGGCTTCAACTGCTCCATTTCATTTAGGATAGTACCTTGTTGACTTTGCATGAAAAATTTTGTATTCTTGCAATAACAGCTCGAAAGGTTGACCAATGAATGGTGTTCCATTGTCTGAGAGGATTCTACTCGGGATACCAAATCTACAAATGATGTTCTCCAGGACAAAGTTTCTAACTGCTTCTGCAGTAGCTTTCTTGAGAGAGATTGCTTCTAACCACTTGGTAAAGTTCTCTGTGGTCGCCAAAGTCCATCTTTTTCCCCTTGATGGAGGGGTAATAGGTCTAATAAGATCAATAGACCACGTGTGAAATGGCCATGGGGAGGTAATAATTCCCATTTCCACTGATAGAGCATGGATCAAATATCCAAGCTTCTGGCAAGCTTCACATTTCATTGCAAACTCCATAGCTTCATCTTCCATGGTTAGCCAGAAATAACCCATAGAAACAAGTTGTTCAAAAAACCTTCTTCCTCCTAAGTGGCTTCCAATATCTCCAGAATGAACCTCTTTCATTACTTCTTCTACTTCATTAAGCTCAAGACACTTCAGAAATTTTCCTAGAAAACTTCTTCTGTAGAGCTATCCATTCTTCATGAAATACTTTGGTGCTTTCTGCTAGAATTTGACCTAACGCTTAGGAATATTCATACATGCATGGAAACTATAGAAAACACATGATCACATCATGAATGCAGCGGAAAAAATAGCGGATTTAGGTTTTAAAATTTTTTACATGAAAACATATTTTCATAACCATATAACATGCATATATCATATATACGATCATGTATAACATAAATCAAATCTAGATGCACAAACCCTAAAGATGAGATTAGGGTTTACCTCTTGTAGTGTGCTCCTCCTTGATCTCCTTGTAGATGGTGATCAAACCTCCAACCCTAGATCTTCTTGTCTATGCTCTTGCTCTTAGTTGATTAAGTGAGTGGGCACCAAGTTGAATCCTTCGTTGGAGAACGATCAAGAACACCTTCTTGATCCTATGGAACACCGGGACGTAAGATGAGACTGTGAAATTGCAAGAAACTTTTTCTCTCTCTCTTAGCCTAGGGTGGCCGAATTCTCTCACTCTCTCCCTCTGTGATTTTCGTGTAACACTATTAGAGTAGCTGTGTAGTTTTTTCTCTCATATTTTTTATATATATGTGGGCCAAAACTGCTAATCCTAGTCCGACTAGGATTGGGCCTGTTCTCCAATTTGAGCTTTGGGTGTATTTTTATAAATATGTCCAACTCATGTAACTTATTTATAAAAATACCAACTTTTGTATAGAATCATAATTTTACACAGTTTCATGAAACTAATTTCACAAATATCACCAACCAATTAATGACCTTTATTGAGTTAGACAAGGGACCTAATGGATCCAAATAATCTAAGCTCCAATAATATGATAAATACATAATAACTCTTATTATAGTATTTATATAAATATTATTCGTAAAGGGGACACTCCACTAAAGGCCCAATACTGCACTCTTAGATTAAATGTCATACCTTTTATAGAGATTTGATTAACTAGCCTTGATTAACTGATCCATCTAGCATATTCTATACCACATATAGAATTCCTATACAATGCCGTAGTTGGATAGGTGAAATTACCGTAATACCCCTCCAACACATATTTACCTTTAAGTTATCATCTTTCTATCAAGGAATAATGTTGTCGATAATTTTGTTCTCAATTGCCATTTAGACAAAATTATCAACCAATTCATAAAGTGAATACTAAGATCTTAGATTTAATTATTCCATGAATCTTGAAAGAACCTAAAGTGGCATTAATGCATAGTGTCCTTAACTATTTGGTGTTCCCATCAATTCATAAGCCATAACCTCCAATATGCCAGAGTTCACCTCTAATTTCATAGAGGTTAGTCTTTTAACAAATCAAAAGGCTATAACCCATAAAAGCAAGTCCAACCAAACATCAAAGATTTAGATCTACATGCTAAGAGCTAGTTTGTGATAATATAAGGACTGAGTAACGGCACTCCAATTCTTTATATTGCCTGGTCCAGTTTAATACACATAACTTGATTATGTTGTATTAGTGTTTCTATCAGAAGTCACATACTTCAATGATTTGAGACACATCATTCCCGTTGAGATAGACAAACACTACAACCTATAGTAAATAAAGTATTCCATCTTTATTTACAGATTGTGAACTAATTCATTTAGACTTAGATAAAGAAACAAGTCTCCCCATAATTAACATTTAATCATGTTTGTTTCTTTATACATAAGCAAAGTCATGGAATCTTTTTCAGATAAATAAACTATTCAACTAAGATAGTTTAATCTAGCAAATATCATAATTACATATAAGAGAAAGTTGTATATACTCAAAAGGGTAAAATTAGAAATCTGTTTTTTAGGACAAAAATCCCAACACTTTCTACTTGATAAGAAAAGCCATGGAGACATCATCTGGGACTTGGATATAAACCAAGTAATTAATGTAATTCTATTTCCAATCCTCTTTCTCCACGAAACATTTTTCTTTAACATCATGAGTAAGCTGACATTGCTCACAATTCTTCTAGAGATCATTGGCTTCTTTCCTCATTTCAGGCCAGAAGTAGCCTAGTCTTTGAATTCTCCTAAATAGAGTAGGCTCCTCCAATCTGCAAACCTTGTCATAGATCTGTTTCAGCAGTCCTTTGTAAAACTCACCAGAAATACATCTAGCCAATACACCATCTTTTAGTTTCTTGTACAATTGATCATTTAGAAGCATGAAAGTCTTGATCTCTTTGAAATCTGAACAGGCCGGATTCTATAGCTTTTCCTTGATAGATTGCATCCAACTAGAATTCTCAGGTGGTGAGGCTTCAGCTAGTTTGTCTTTAGTCTCTAAGGGGATTTGAATTAATCTCTCCTCTATATTTCCCATCTTAAAGACTAAAGTAGCTAAGGCATCAACATACTTATTTTCGCATCTAGGCATAGACTCTAGCTAATAATTCTTAAACCCTTTCAGTCTGTTTCAGATCTCTTCTCTATACTTCACTAGGTTAGGCTCCTTAATAGTAAAGTCACCATTCAGTTGCCTAATCACTAGGTTTGAGTCCCCACAGATTTTGAATTTGGAAATTTTCTTCTCCTTAGCTAAGTTTAACCCCACAGCCAAAGCTTCATACTTGGCCTTATTATTAGAACAAGGAAATACCAATTTCACAGCTTTCTTAAAAATATCTCCCTGGCTATTTGAGATCACAACCCCAGCACTCCCTTGATTTTTCATAGAAGCTCCATCAAAGTAAAGTACCCACTGTTCTTCACTTTCCTCTACTTGCATCACTTTTTATTCGTCAGAACACTTAGCATACTTCAAGAGATCAACTAGAGCTGGCTCTTAACAACTTTAGACTTTTCTACTATTATATCTAACTCACTCAACATAAGCATCCACTTAGCATAATTTCCAGTCAAGATAGACTTCTGTAAAATAAGTTTGATAGGATCTAAATTAGTGATTACCTTGACCTTATAAGTGAGTATGTAATGCCTAAGTTTCTGAACTGTATACATTAGGGCAGTACAGAGTTTGTCTGCCATCGAGTAGTTCTACTCTGGCCCTTTGAGTAATCTGCTAAGATAATAGACTGGCCTTTCTACCTCTTCTTACTCTTGAGCAATTAAGACTCCTATTGCCTCTGCTGATGCTGTTAAGTAAACCAACAACTCTTTGTTAGGCAAAGGTGCAGTCATGACTTGAGGGTTAGTCAAAATCTTCTTTATCCCATCAAACCCTTGCTGGAGTTTTGGTTTCCATTTGTACTCCACACTCTTTTTGGTAAGCTGGTGCAGTGGCTTGATTATGCTGGCCAGGACAGGAATAAACCTCCTTAAGTAAGAGATTTTTCCAATGAATTCTCTGATTTGTTTGAGGTTCTATGGAGGCTTGACTTCTAGGATAGCTTTTGCTTTGTCTTCATCTATCCTAATGCCGTACTTATGGACCACAAACCCCAAGAAATTTCCTTCTGTTACCTCAAAAGCACACTTCAAGGAATTGATCTTCAATTCATACTTTCTGCACCTATCGAAGACTTTCCTCAAATGGTCCAAATGTAGTTCCTTCTTCCAAGATTTGACCACTAAGTCATCCACGTAGTTTTCTATACAGTCATGAATAATGTCATGGAAGATGACTGTCATAGATCTTTGATAGGTGGCTCCTGCATTCTTTAACCCAAATGGCATTACCTGTGGTAAAAATTGCCAAAGAGAGTTCTGAATACAGTCTTTTCTGCATCTGAAGGGTCCATTTTGATTTGGTTATACCCGCTGAAGCCATCCATAAATGAGAACTTCTCATGGTTGGTTGTTGCATCAACAAGCATGTCCAAGTTAGGTAAGGGAAAATCATCTTTTGGATAAGCTTTGTTGAGATCTTTGACATCAATGTAGATTCTTATCTGCCCATTCTTTTTTCTTACTGGCACAATGTTGGCCAACCATATTGGATACTTGCAGGGCTCAATGAATCCAGTTTTCAACAACTTCTCTAACTCCTTTTTTATTTGTGCTTGGATATGATTGCTAAAATTTCTAGCTGCTTGCTTCACGGGCTTCACAGTTGGATTAACAACTGACTTATGAGTGATTAAGTTAGTGCTAAGCCCGGGCATGTCCTCATAGGTCCATGCAAATACATCCATGTATTCTTTCAACAATTGAATCAAGGAAGCCTCAAATACTTCTTCTAATCCTTCAGCTACAAAAATTGCTTTTTCTTCTCCTTCTTCAGACAAGTTGATCTTTTTGAGCTTCCCTTGCGTGTTTCTACGTTCATCTTGTAGCTTTTTTAGAGCTAGGGGGATTGCTTCAATTCTTTCCGAGCTCGCTTCTTCAAATTTTCTCTTCTTCCTCTCTGGTTCCGTGAGGTCATTGTTGACCTCGCCGTCCCTTCATAATTTGTAAGCAATCCTTCCATCGAGAAGCTTGACTCTTTTGATTACTGGTTGTTCTCTATCTACTAGAGCAACTCCCACTTGAGTATCATCAAGTGACCTTTCTTCCTCGGGTTTTTCTCTAAGAGGAACACCTCGTGGTCTTGTTTCTTCAGTAGCATCAGCTACCTCTTCAAAGAATTCAACTTTTATCCAGTGGACTTCTTCTTGAGAAAACGGTGCTTTGGCAGCTAGGATCATAACTTCTTTCCTTCCTTTGATTTCTTTGAGGCATTTATGTAGTGTGGAAGGTGTTGGTTGGAATGTGTAACTATAAATTATACTCACACACTCCCGTGAAAGTGCACACGGTCACAAGTAATATAGATTTAAGAGTTAGAATATCGAACTCATGAGGATTGATTATTAAGTCTAAGCTAAGTATTAAAATTGGTCAATCCTAATTTTATCCAAATAGCCGAAATATAGATTTTGATGAAATAAGACAAAACAACTAAACTAGCATGTAAAATGAATAAAAGATAAATCAATAAGAAAAATATTTAGGTTTACTAGATCCCCAACCATAGTTTAAACACATAATCTCCTAATTTCCCTTTTACACTAATTAATCCACTAGAGTTGTCAACCAAGAATTCAAATGTATTCACAAACTCTTTCTCAAGACATAAGTGAAAACATCTAGACAAGCTAATATGTTACTCCTAACATAAATTGACTAGATTCATTAAATTTAGTAATTCTCATAGAGGTTGCACAAGTCACATAGGTATATTCCTATCTTATGCAAATTTACCCCAAACTAGGTAATCTTATATTGTTCTACCTATGTCCAAACTTAAATTCCCTTTCCCAAGTTCATAAAGGTTTCACTCAACAATCTATTTAGTGATCAATTAAATAGAAGTAATAAGCACAATGTACAATAAATAACTCAACAATGGATTTGATTAATGAAAGAAGAGAAATAAACAAACACAAGATACTAGGTTGATTCACATAATAAAACTAGACAAAGAAATATTTAGTTCATAATATTAATTGAGAACAATAACATTATAATCCAATGAATTCAAGAAATACAAAATCAAAGAGAGAAAAGTTATAGAATTCTCCCTTAGAAAAGCTTGATGGTGTTCATGGAGGTTGTCAAGTTCCTTCTCCAAGCTTGGCTCTTGCTCCCTTGAATCCTCTCTCTAGGATTTGCTCTCAACTATACTACTCTCTAAATATGGAAAATACAAAGAAAAGCTCTCAAGAAAATGGAAAGAAAAAGCTAGGAACAAACCATGGTGTTGATTTTGTGTAGGAAATCAAGAAATGGAGTTGGTTGGAGCATGTCTTCATCTACTTCTTCCTCTTCTTCCTCTCCTTCCATGGTTGCTACTCCCTCTTTCTCTCTATTCCAACATACCTCTTTGAACCCCAAAGATAGGGTTTAAAAGAGGAGGTTTGTGCAAACCTAAGGCTGACTGAATTTGGACCCTTGGATCGTCAAAAAGTTGATCTCAACCATCAATTATTGACTCAGGATAAAATGGTGCTGCGGCGCCAAAATTACCCGAGAGTTGGCGCTGCGGCGCCACTTTTTGGCGCTGCAGCGCCACTTTCTGCTGGTTTGGCACCTTATCTTTCCGGATGCGCCATTTCTTTGTTTGAGCTCTGATTTGCGTCATTTTCGTTGCGTTACGACCGTATCGGATTGAACTTCAATTCTAATAATTTGATAGACCTATTTGTGAGGCACAAATTTATCTCAATTCACATCAAATACCCTTGTTTCATTCTCCAATCAACATAAATAAACAAAACATCAAAACGACAAGAAAAACACTTAAAACAACTTAATATAAACAGGAACATAGCAAAACTTAAGGCAAATTAGTACTAGATAACTCCAATTTTATGGACTTAACAGAAGGGATCACATAGTTATGGTGGATCCAAGCCCTCCCTAACAATAAATGATGGAACACATCTGCTTCAATCACACGGAACTTGGCAGGAGCACGGATTGGTCCTACCTGCAAATCTACATTGACGCATCCTTTAGTAACATATGCTTCTGATGCAAAAGTTACCAAGGGGGTTACGTGAGATGTGAGCCTGCTCTCAGGTATTTCAGCTTCCTTGAATGTCTGCCATGGCATGACATTAACTGAAGAGCTATTATCCACTAAGGCCCTTTTAAATTTCAAATTATTAACCTTAGCTTCTACATACAAAGGCTTGTTATGACTGGAATTTAGGACTTGAGAATCTTTTCTAGTGAAGTTGAGGGTATCTTCTTGTTGTTTTGCTACTTTTTCTTATAGCTTTCCCAGCCATACAATATTGAGAACAAAATTGATTGGATACCTCCACGATAGCTTAAGTAGCTTTGTTTCTAGCCCCTTCACCAAATTCCAAGGCATCGAACAGATTTTTAAATACCTTAGACTTCATCAAAAATTCAGTATTGACATCTCCTTTTTTAGTTCCACTAGTATTCCCTTTTTTTGGTAGCTCAGTATTTTCAATGGCAGTGCAAGTCATGACTTATCCTCCTTTTTTATGATCTGGGAAAGGATTAGTATCAGCTTGTTGAGCCTTGATTATTTCTCCCTTAGCTACCTTGATATGGTACAACTTTCTGCTGCATAACAATCAGCTGTAGAGTGTGCTATCCTCTTGTGATATAAACAGTATCTGGGATTCTTTTTGTCTTCTGGGATTGTTGGCTTGTCTACAGGAAAATCTTTCAGCTGCCCATCCTCAAGCCAAGTATGTACCAAAGCTTCTAACTTTCTCTTTTCCAAAGGGATTTCTGGTGGTGCTTGAAATGCTTCCTTGTTTGGTCTTTTAACCATTGACACTTCTCTCTTCCTTTTGTTAGAAAATGTCTTATTCCATACATTGTTAGGTGCACTAGAGCTACTTTTAACCCTATTTTACACTAGAGTTACTTTTGACCCTATTTTTCTTTCCCACTTCAGCCATGGTCTCCTCTGTATCTTTTTTCGTTTGTACTAAATCAGTGAAGTTGGTGATCGCGTGACCCATGACATAAATTTTATACTTTGGATCCATCCTTTTGATGCACATCTTGATTATTTTCTCCTTAGTGACAGAATCTTCACAATCTAGTGCTCTTTCTTTGAATCTATTAACATATACTATCAACGATTCATTCTCCTTCTAGTACTCAGATGATAAGTCAGCAAATGTGCATTTGGAATCAGCCACAAAGAACTTGGTACAGAAGACCCTCACCAAGTCATCCTAGTCTTTAATACTGTTTGAAGGCAGATCAATAAATCAATCACAGGCTCTCCCTGTGAGAGACTTAGAAAATTCTCTCAACCTCAAGTCTTAGTCCCCAGCATATGATCAAAGATCATCTATAAATCCTACCATGTGTTTCTTTGCATTTCCTCTTCTCCCATCAAAGGTTCTGAACCTCTGATTCACATAATCTTTGGGATAAGGTTTGGACAGAATACGAGCTGGGTAGGGAGGCCTAAAATTAGTCTTCTGAGGCCCCTTGCCTGCTGAGCCAGTCTTAAATAGTTCTAGGGTCTCTTCCTTTGTGAAATATTGACTACTTGTGGCTGGAGCAATTTCAGTGGGGATATTGACTACAGCAGGGGTGGTAGGAGCAACAGGAGGAGTTGCTACTACATTTGAAGCACCTACTTGAGTTATACTGGGACCTGCTCCACTTTGTATAAGTCGGACAGCTCTCGAACTTGCTGTTCTATTCTCATTATGCACTCCTTCCCTATTTTTTAGAGCAGTGACTTCTTGTTGAAGAGATCTCATCATTGCTAGGAGCTCATCTAGTTGATTCTATTGAACAGAACCCTCAGAACTGGCTGGAGGTATTGATGGTGGTGGAGGAAGTCTAGGTGGTAAAGGTGGTGGATTAGGTGGGGATGATATGATTAGAAGTTCAATGAACAAACTAGAAGGTCTAAGATTAAGGACAAATGAAAGGATAAGAAAAATCTTAAGAACAAGATGAAGAACAGAACTCTACAAATATTGAGAAGATTCAATCTTCCAAGGCCATCCCCAGTGGAGTCGCCATTTTATGTATGTTCATGGTAACTTTTGATTTCTAAAAATATTTAATTACTTGTTTGTTACTCTAAAACTAAGACATTATAATTGAGCATAAAAAATTAGAGACATATGAGTATAGGTAAACATATATATACAGTAGGTAGTTAAGTTTGTTATGCAAAGAAATATATATATAATGAAAAGAGAACCAATTAACCGGATTCTAAGATACTAAAGCATAATCGCGTAATGTTATTTTTGTGCATTCTAATTATTAAGTGCTAATACTATGTTTACATTATTAATTGGAGTCTAATTGATTTATTTTTTTATGTTTAATGATTGGTTATGGGACAAGGTTCCACTAAATTACAATAAAACCTATCACATGAGATCGTAAGTCAAAGTATGACTAGTTTTCACTTTCTAAGCTAGGATTCACCAACTTTGGTTACACGTGGGTGTATAGGAGTGACCAGCAACGTGATGACTATGCTAGGGATGTTTTAGAGCTGGACACAAGGAAAGTAATGTGCAAAATACCCAAAATACCCCTTAATTTAAGTTATCCCTTTTCTTAGCCATTAAGTGTTGATTTTGGACCAAATCTGGTCATTCTCCTTCTCTTTCTCTCCAGCCACGACCTGAACCTTTCAAGCTCATTTCTAGACTTCTCTCAACTTCACTTAGCCATGAAAAAGAGTTTCCAATGGTAGAACTCAAGTTGGAGCTATAAAATGCAAGATAGATCAAAACTAGTCAACGTAATTCTACTAGTTTTTCTTTCTAGGTCTTGTCCTTTAATTTCAATTCTCTACTTGTTCCCATTTAAATAATGGTTTTTTAGGTTCTCTTGAGTCCTAAAATCAGATTCTAAGCCTTGGGAATAGGTTTGGTGGAGATAGAAGGCAAGAGCTTCAACAAAAGCTCAAACTAGTCAAGGTGAGGCCTAATTGGGATTTTGAGTTTTAGTTGATTTTTCCTGAGCCCTTAAACCAAAGCTTATATTTGATGAATAAAACTCCTAGGAACCTTATATATTGCTGGAAACATAAAATTTTAGTGGAGGACTAAAGTAGACCTAAAGCCCCAAAGTTTGTTATTTATGGATTTAAGTGTTTTCATATGTAGTAGATTAAGTTTTCTATATTTGTAACCTAATTTTTAAACCTGGAGTGTATATTTTATTGATCCTATTATTTATTAAACTTACTTGGTGGCTGATTGTGATGGTACATAAGTGTAAAAGTGGTTTTAAACTTTGTTTAAACCAAAAAAGAGTTCAAGTGTGCTTATGTTATTCTAAGTGATCCTCTTTGATGTGTATATATGGGAATTGGCTTGTAAAATATTATTACAGGTTTAAAACCACAATTTTAATCACGTGGGAATGTCCTCCAAATGTTTTTAAAATAAAATGGCACCATTTAGAGGCAAATGGACTAGTTTTACAAAATTATATGCTATTTTGGATCAATTTTGTGCTAATGAGCTAGCATTTATATTTTACTACTTTTGAACACTTTTTCAATGCTAGTTATTGAAAACCAAGTACCTTAAGTGATTTGTACACTTTGGAGTCATTTTAAGATCAAGTTTCCTAAATTGGTGAAAGTTCTAATTTCAGTCTTGTTCAATTATCTTGATGCATTCTTTTGAAATGATGTGCATCTTGAATAACATAATTTATGACAGGTGATTAGCACACCAATCTCTAGAGGATATTGACCCTTTCTACTTTCAATTTCTATTCAGGGCACAAGGTAAGTAAAGACTTACAACCGCATCACAAGAATTACATGGGAAATGTCATTATGTGAAACTTACTTATTCTTGAAAGTTATGAAATGGCATGTGCATGGCACATCTTACATGCAAATTGAGAATTTCATTACAGAGTATTTAAAAATGAGTACCATTGTGCCAATTTTAAAAGATAAGCTTTATTGGCAATTGCTAGTCTGTCGGAGCTGGGTAGGTAAGTCTGTTGATGTAGACTCTCTTGTTGAAGCGGGACTTGCGGATCTTATGATATGTCTCGTTGAAGCGTGATAATATTAGCGTGGTGTGGGATGCCCCTTTGATGAGGGAAGGAGTTTTTAAAAAACCTCACATGATCGTTGCACCTTATTTTTACTCTTGGCCAGAATTTCTACCCAATATGATCACGGCCTATCGACTTACGGGATGAGCAATATACTAAGGGGCCCAACTATGAGTATATTTTTAAAGAAAATGCATGGACTCAAATGTTTAAGAAAGAAAAGTATACAATAGGAACTTGATGAGATTTTAAAGCATACATGAGCATCCATAGTTTTTACTTACTGAGCTTTTGCTCATTTTAGTCTTGTGATGCGGATGAGGGGGTACACTTTAGTGTTGAGTAGCTGGTTGCCTGGCCTGCCTTTTGTCGCCATGATCATACAAATATGGACGAGCTTGATCTATGGGTGACATTTTTGTTTTGAGATATTTTGGTGTAATATAAATACTACTGCTGATGGCAAAATAGACTGGTGAAAACCTCTTTTGTTTGTACATTTTATAAAAAAATACTTTGAACAAGAAATACCAAGCAGTTATTTTTGTTTAGAGGTTTTGGAAAGTTCAAATTCGCCCACTTTTTGTAAAACTAAAGATATGATTTAAGAAAGAATAATACTTCATAGTTTGACTGTATATAATAGTATAGTTAAACTAAGGGGTATGACAATATTAGTATCAGAGCAGAGGTTTAATCATTTATGAAGACTGTCTATATGCGTAAGCTCAGTTAACCAGTAAGTTTTGATTTCTTGTATTTGCATTAAATTTGATGCCATATGTTATGATATGTTATCTTTTTATTATTAGCTATTATGCTTGGATGTAAGTGAGAGGGCAATTGTACAGAGAATCATGCCAAGGGCTAAGGGTCAAACTAGTGAGCAAAGGGGTGATAAGACGGGTACTGCTGAAAATGAGATCACAAGGATGTTGTTATAGGTAGGTTGACAGAGTTTGTTGAGACACAAGCATGACAGTTAGAAAGGCTTATAGAAAAGGAGGAAACGCATGGAGATCAAGCACTACCATAGGCCATAGCTAGACAATAAAATTATGAACCAGCTTGTGAGAGGTTTAGAAAGAATAAGCCTCCAGCTTTCAAGGGTGAAACTGATCTATTGTTGGCAGAAGAGTGGATTCGGAGTATTAAGGGTATCTTCGATTACATTAGAATCCTTGATGAGGAAAGATTTCATGTGCTACTTTTATGTTCTAGATGGATTCTAGACACTGGTGGGATTCTATGAAGTCTATCACTGATGTTAATAGGCTTACTTAGGAATAGTTTAAGGAAATATTCTACAGAAAATATTTCAACAATGCACACAGAGTAATGAAAGCTACTGAGTTTGTTAATCTGAAATAGAGAAGTATGTCTGTTAGTGACTACATAAAGAAATTTGAAGAGTTATCCCGATTTGCTTTGCACATGGTGAGTACAAATGAGCTAAAAGTAAACCAGTTCTTACAAGGGCTCAAGGCAGAAATTTATAGGAATGTTAAGATATCTGCTCATAAAGATATGCCATATGCTGAGGTTGCTGACAAAGCTCTTGAAGCAGAAGAGGCTGAGCTAAGGGTTATTAAAGCTTAAGAAATTCACAGGAATATAAATATGGCAAGGAGAAATACAACTTTTGGTAGAGGATCTCAACCAGGGGCTAGTGGAAATAAAAGAAAGCGGCAACAGAATCAAGGAGAAAGACAAGAGCCCCAAAAACGCCAAGCTACAGGCCAGCAGATACATTTAACTACAACCCAGAGGACTATTTGTCCTAAATGCAGGAAGACTCATCGTGGAGAATGTTTAATGGGTTCTGGTGCTTGCTTCTTGTGTAGAAAATCTGGACACTTTACAAAGAATTGTTCGAATACTACAAATAAGCAGAAGAAAGTCCCAGCTCGTGTGTATACGAAGACTAAAGAAGACGCCGAGGCAAACTCATCTGCTGTAGCAGGTGAGATTCTTATCTTTGGTATTCCTATTCATGCATTAATAGATTCAGGGGCTACATATTCATTTGCATCACCTGCATTTATGAGGAAATTGGGCAAAACACCATAGTACTTGAATTTCAAATATTGTGTGACCATTCCATCAGGAGAAGCTTTATGTTCTAATCAAGTTCTCAAGGCATGTCCAATCCAAATAGCTGGTAAAGACTTGTACGTTGATTTGATAGTATTGGATATGCAAAATTTTAAAATTATTTTGGGTATGGATTGGTTATCTAAATATCATGCTACTATTGATTGATATATGAAGAGGGTAGTATTTCAGCTACCAAGTATGGAAAAATTCACATTTGTTGGTACTAGTGAAAACTCGATGATTCCAATAATTTCCTCAATAAAAGCAAGGAGGTTACTAGAGAAGGGATGCATGGGTTAATGGGCAAATATAATGGATACTAGAGAAGAGTTAAAATTGAAGCCTGAGGAAGTACCCGTGGTTAATGAATTTCATGTTATATTTCCTGAAGATTTGTCTGGGTTACCACCTATTAGAGAGATAGAGTTTGTTATTGATTTATTGCCAGGTACAGCTCCTATTTCTAAGGCACCTTATAAAATGGCTCCAGCAGAGTTAAAGGAATTAAAAGTACAGTTACAAGAGTTGTTGGACAAAGGTTTTATTCGCCCAAGCTTTTCACCTTGGGGTGCTCTGGTTTTATTTGTAAAGAAGAAAGATGGGACTATGAGGCTTTGCATTGATTATAGAGAGCTGAATGAGGTCACAATCAAAAACAAGTATCCCCTTCCCAGAATTGATGATTTGTTTGATCAACTACAAGGAGCTTCTGTGTTTTCAAAGATTGACTTAAGATCAGGATATCACCAGTTGAAAATTAAGGAGGAAGATATTCCAAAAATAGCTTTCAGAATGAGATACGGGCAGTATAAGTTTTTAGTGATGCCCTTTGGATTAACTAATGCCCCAGCTGTTTTCATGGACATAATGAATAGAGTGTTCAAAGATTTCTTAGATAAATTCAATATAATTTTTATCAATGATATTTTGATTTACTCACGCTCAAGGAGGAGCATATGGAACATTTGAGGACTGTTTTGAGAATTCTTAAGGAAAAGCAGTTGTATGCTAAGTTTAAGAAGTGCGAATTCTGGTT
>JXTC01000377.1:152611-166710 GCA_002914845.1 Trema orientale | reverse complement strand
TGCATGAGAGAACTTCGACAAACATTAGCACAATAATACAGATCAAAAGTATTCAAAAAATCAAAATGAATAATTTACCATAATAATGATACTGGTTGCTTGATATGTCTATTATGCAATATGAACATGTTTATTATTGGCTTATTATGCATGTGAGAATCTTGGGCATTACATATACAAGGAACAAGTGAAGAGATGGCACGATAAGAAGATCATCAATCGAGAGTTCAGACCAGGTCAGAAGGTTTTACTCTTCAACTCTCGGTTGAAGCTCTTTCCAAGAAAGCTCAAATCAAGGTGGTCCGGTCCCTTCACAGTGGTTAATGTTTCTCCACATGGTGCAATTGAGGTTGAAGATGCCA
Organism: Trema orientale; assembly: GCA_002914845.1. Lineage (NCBI taxonomy): Eukaryota > Viridiplantae > Streptophyta > Magnoliopsida > Rosales > Cannabaceae > Trema > Trema orientale. The sequence goes on along the minus strand of JXTC01000377.1, from coordinate 166,348 downwards.
GTTCGAGTAGAAGATTCAAAGTTAACAGTCAAAAGTTAAAGGAATACTTGGGTGGAGAAATTGATGAGGAAAAAAATCCTCAATCACTCTAGCTCGACCTTAATGAGAAATGGCATGGTCAATCTAGAGACATTAAACAAGCGCTAATTGGGAGGCAACCCAAGTTTTTGAATTGTTTGTGTTTAGAAGTTCAAGTTGGGTTTGTGTTTGGTTGTCTTTTCTTGGACATAAGTTGAAGATGCTATGCTAAAAGGGGTGAAAGTGCAGAAAATTTAGTTTGAACAAGCGTTTTGGCGCTTCAGCAACTCAAGCTAGAGAGGTTAAACAAGCGATAATTGGGAGGCAACCCAAGTTTTTGAATTGTTAGTGTTTAGATGTTCAAGTTGAGTTTGTATTTGGTTGTGTTTTAATGGAAATAAGTTGAAAATGATATGATAAAAAGGGTGAAGGTGTAGAAAATTTAGTTTGAGCAAGCATTTTGGCGCTTCAGCAGGTCAAAGTTGGCACCGGAGCGCTACGAAATGGCACCCCAGCGCCATTCTTGTGCCCACGCCTAGGCTGTGGCACTGTAGTGCCACCTTATGGCGACGCGGCGCCACCCAAAAAAAAAAAAAAAGAAAGAAACGTTCTGGCGCTGCGGCGCCACACACTGTGATGGCCAACATAAAGGGAGCCGTGGCCGCTTCTTCCCCTTTCCACTTCAAAATAAACCCTCCTTCTCTTCAATACCACCTCTCACCCGACCACCCCCACACATCCTTCCTCTTTCTCCCACCAATCAACAACCACCCACCATTTTCAATTCTTCATCCACCATTTTCACTTCCACACCTCCACCATTATCACGCAACCTCACTATTACCATCTCTAAGCTCCATTTCAATGGTAGTTGTTCTTCCAAGCATTTCCATGCACTTTATCAAGTAAGTTTTCCTCATCTCTATTTCACATTTTTCATGATGTACTACTCTACATTGGTGTTCTTGATTGATGTTTGTAAATTTGGGCAATTATTGAAACGCAAATACTATTGTTACAAGCTTAAAAATTCCTCTGCCCTCTAAGTGTTCGACAAAATGCTTCTATGGTGATCATTGCTTGAAATTGTCTTACTTGATGAAGTTTTGAGTGGAAATCATATTGTGGCTGCCTCTAAGTGTGAGAGGGGTGTTTTGTAGCCATTTTTATTGGGAGAAAAGTTAGGTTGGAAGAATTGCATTCTCTTGCGCTCTTGGCTTACTCTTCCAAGTTGGTAGCTCTTTGAGTGAACAGATTGAGAATATGTTATGTCATTGAAACTAGTGATGGGTACTAAGAGTTGTTAATCATTGAGGAGAGTAAATTTTTGTGGTGAAAATAAAGAGTATCCCTAATGTTTAGTGATGGAGAATTGAGTTGTTTCATTTAATTTATAAAAGTGCTTTGGTGGTATTTTATTATTGCAAAGGGATAGTTGTATCCTTTTTGAAGAACATTTTCAAAGTTGTAAGTGTGGTCAAATGGCACCTAAGAAGAAAACTCTAGCTGCTAGTCCAAGTTTTGATCAAGACCGCTTTGTTTCCTTGGAAGCTTCTAAAAGATTTGGGTGTAAAAGAGCAGTTCTTCCTGAAAGGAGTTTTGACATAGGTGAAGACAGTTTCCTCGATATTGTGGCTGAAATCAAAAGACGAAAATGGGAAAGACTTTGTAAGCAACCAAATGCCGGGGTGCGAGTAATTGTCCAAAAATTTTATGCTAATGCAGCTGAACATTAAAACTGCATCACCAAGGTGCGTGGGTAGAATGTTTCATTTACACGGGCCTCCATCAATAGTTGCTTCAAATTACCGAACATAGATAATGATGAGTTAGCCGCCTTTGAGAACGCACCAGATTATGATGACGTCCTAAAAGTTCTATGCGCACCGGGCACTGATTGAATTTGGCACAAGGATGAGCAGAAATGCCTTAAGACCAAAATTATGTCAGCCTCCACTAAAGCTTGGTCTTATTTTCTTAATGCTCGCTTAATGCCGGTATCTCATCATAGTGATATCACGCCTGACCGAGCTGTTCTTCTCTATGCCATCATCAAGGGTCTATCCATAGACGTTGGGCGAGTCATTCGATGTTCCATCTTACACTCGATTCGCAAGGTTAGAATTGGAATGGCATGCCTTTCCTTGATCACTGAATTATGCTCCCGAGCGGGAGTTGTTTGGGCACCCAGTGATGAGCTCATTCTTCCTCAACATGTTCTCAACCGTCCAGCTTTGGTGAGATTATTGAAACATGAGTCAGCTTCCCATTCTTCAGCAGAAGCATTCTCTAGTAGGCAGCGTTCCATTACCTCAGCTTTTAAACTTGTTGCCGAGTCCCATGAAGAAGCTGATGAATCCGATTTAGATTTTAATGATGAGTCGAGCTCCATGCTACAACAGTTGACCTTAGTCAAACAAGGTCTCCGTGAGCACCGTCAGGAATTCCAATAGTTCAACCAGCAGTTTCAAGCCTGTCAGCAGTGGTGCCATCAGTGGGCAGACTATCAGGCCAACTGCATCAACATGTTTGCTACTCATTTTGGCATGAACATGGCATAATTCCCAGTGCCACCAGGACATCCTATGTACTAACCGATGCAGCCACCACCACCCCCATCCTCTCTTCCAACCGCACCAGGTAGTCAGAACAATGTGGACCCCATCATAGAGGCCGACTGAACGGTCTCCCACCAGGTATGTGTTTGTTTCTCTTCGTTTTTTCATGTTTTGTACCTTGAGGACAATGCACTTACTAAGTTTTGGGGAGTTTATTAATCGTTGTTATTATTTTCTTTCTCAAAAAAAAAAAATGAAAAGGCTAAGAAATTTTGGCTCAAATAGGGTGACTAAGGATATTACAGTTAATGGGCAGGCTTGAAAGGCTCAACCGGTCCAAAATGGCCTATATCATTTCTTCGATTTTCGTGCTACCTAGGATTTCGCCTCGATTGACAATAAAACAGGATCTAAGATGACAAGAGACTAAATATTTTTCTAAGCCAGAAGCATAAAACTACTCTAAGCAAATCAAGGTAAAATATTCACAACTATGTGTAAACTGTGTTCAAGAATTGTTCACAAAGCAAAACCACAAGATTTTTTAGCACGCAAATAGTCCTGATACTAAATGTTTCCAAAGAGTTATTTCACACACTCCCAATCCTATCATCAACCTAAAACCTTGCTCAGAAGCTCTCAAAATTTTTTTTTGTTTTTTTAGAAAGAAAGTAATAACAATTATTAATAAACTCCCCCAAACTTAGTAAGTGAATTGTCCTCAAGGTACAAAACGTGGAAAAACGAAGGAAAAAAAACACATACCTGGTGGGAGACCGCTCAGTCGGCCTCTATGGTGGGGTCCACATTGTTTTGACTACCTGGTGCGGTTGGAGGAGAGGATGGGGGTAGTGGTGGCTGCATCGGTTGGCACATAGGATATCCTGGTGGCACTAGTAATTATGTCGTGTTCATGCCAAAATGAGTAGCAAACATGTTGACGCAGTTGGCTTGATAGTCTGCCCACTGATGGCACTGCTGCTGACAGGCCTAAAACTAATGGTTGAACTATTGGAATTCTTGATGGTGCTCATGAAGACCTTGTTTAACTAAGGTCAACCACTATAGCATGGAGCTCGACTCATCGTTAAAATCTGAATCGGATTCATCAGCTTCTTCATCGGGCTCGGCAACAGGTTCAGAAGCTGAGGCAATAGAATGCTGCCTACTAGAGAATGCTCCTGCTGAAGAATGGGAAGCTGACTCATGTTTCAATAATCTCACCAAGTCTGGGCGATTGAGGACATGCTGAGGAAGGATGAGCTCATCACTGGGTGCCCAAACAGCTCTCGTTCGGGAGCATAATTCAGTGATCAAGGAAGGGCGTGCCATTCCAATTCTAACCTTGCGAATGGAGTGTAAGATGGAACATCGAATGACTCGCCCAACGTCTATGGATAGACCCTTGATGATGGCATCGAGAAGAACAGCTCGGTCAGGCGTGATGTCACTATGATGAGATACCGGCATTAAGCGAGCATTAAGAAAATAAGACCAAGTTTTGGTGGAGGCTGACATAGTTTTGGTCTTAAGGCATTTCTGCTCATCCTTGTGCCAAATCTAATCAGTGCCCGGTGCGCATAGAACTTTTAGGACGTCATCATAATCTGGTGCGTTCTCAAAGGAGGCTAACTCATCATTATCTATGTTCGGTAATTTGAAGCAACTATTGATTGAGGCCCGTGTAAATGAAACATTCTGCCCACGCACCTTGGTGATGTAGTTTTTGTGTTCAGCTGCATTAGCATAAAATTCTTGGACAATTACTCACACCCCGACATTTGGTTGCTCCCAAAGTGTTTCCCATTTTTCTCTTTTGAATTCAGCCACAATATCGGGGAAACTATCTTCACTTATGTCAAAACCCCTCTCAGGAAGGACTGCTCTTTTACACCCAAATCTTTTGGAAACTTCCAAGGAAACAAAGTAGTCTTGATCAAAACTTGGACTAGCAGCTAGAGTTTTCCTCTTAGGTGCCATTGGACCACACTTACAACTTTGAAAATGTTCCTCAAAAAGGATACAACTATCCCTTTGCAACAATAAAATACCACTAAAGCACTTTTATAAATTGAATGAAACAACTCAATTCTCCATCGCTCAACACTAGGGATACTCTTTATTTTCACCACAAAAATTTACTCTCCTCAATGATTAACAACTCTTAGTACCCATCACTAGTTTCAATGACATAACATATTCTCAATCTGTTTACTCAAAGAGCTACCAACTTGGAAGAGTAAGCCAAGAGCGCAAGAGAATTCAATTCTTCCAACCCAACTTTTCTCCCAATAAAAATGGCTACAAAACACCCCTCTCACACTTAGAGACAACCACAATATGATTCCCACTCAAAACTTCCTCAAGTAAGACAATTTCAAGCAATGATCACCATAGAAGCATTTTTTTGAACACTTGGAGGGCACAAGAATTTTTAAACTTGTAACAATAGTGTTTGTATTTCAATAATTGCCCAAATTTGCAAACATCAATCAAGAACACCAATGTAGAGTAGTACACCACGTAAAATGTGAAATGGAGATGAGGAAAGCTTACTTGATCAAGTGCATGGAAGAGCTTGTAAGAACAACCACCATTGAAATGGAGCTTAGAGATGGTAACGGTGAGGTTGCATGATAATGGTGGAGGTGTGGAAGTGAAAATGGTGGATGAAGAATTGAAAATGGTGGGTGGTTGGTGATTGGTGGGAGAAAGTGGAAGGATGTGTGGGGGTGGTAGGGTGAGAGGTGGTATTGAAGAGAAGGGTGGTTTGTTTTGAAGTGGAAAGGGGAAGAAAGGGGCCACAGCTCCCTTTATTTTGGCCATCACAGCGTGTTGCGCGAGAACGAATTTTTTTTTTCTTTTTCTTGGTGGCGCTGCAGCGCCACCGCCTGGGCGTGGGCATAAAAATGGCACTGGGGCGCCATTTCGTGGCACTCCGGCGCTAACTTACTGCTTTTGGCACCCCAGGCTGGCACTGGGGTGCCATTTTGACCTGCTAAAGTGCCAAAATGCTTGCTCAAACTAAATTTTCTACACTTTCACCCCTTTTAGCATAGCATCTTCAACTTATTTCCAACAAAACACAACCAAACACAAACTCAACTTGAACTTCTAAACACAAACAATTCAAAAACTTGGGTTGCCTCCCAATTAGCACTTGTTTAACGTCTCTAGCTTGAGTTGCTGAAGCGCCAAAACGCTTGTTCAAACTAAATTTTCTGCACTTTCACCCCTTTTAGCATAGCATCTTCAACTTATGTCCAAGAAAAGACAACCAAACACAAACCCAACTTGAACTTCTAAACACAAACAATTCAAAAACTTGGGTTGCCTCCCAATTAGCGCTTGTTTAATGTCTCTAGATTGACCATGCCATTTCTCATTAAGGTCGAGCTAGAGTGATTGAGGATTTTTTTCCTCATCAATTTCTCCACCCAAGTATTCCTTTAACTTTTGACTGTTAACTTTGAATCTTCTACATGAACTGGCATCTACAACCTCAATTACACCATGTGGAGAAACATTAACCACTATAAAGGGACCGGACCACCCTGATTTGAGCTTTCCTGGAAAGAGCTTCAACCGAGAGTTGAAGAGTAAAACCTTCTGACCTGGTCTGAACTCCTGATTGATGATCTTCTTATCATGCCATCTCTTCTCCTGTTCCTTGTATAACATGGCATTTTCATACACTTCATTTCGGTATTCATCCATTTCAATTCATCCATTTCATTGAGTTGTAAAAGACGTTTCTCTCTAGCTACTTGTAAATCACAATTCAGCTGCTTAACTGCCCAATAAGCCTTGTGTTCTGACTCAACTGGAAGGTGACAAGCTTTCCCAAACAATAGCCTATATGGAGAAGTGTCGATTAAAGTCTTGTATGCAGTTCGGTATGCCCATAAAGCATCATCAAGCCTCTTGGACCAATCCTTGCGTGTGGGGCTTACTGTTTTCTCAAGGATGCGCTTTACTTCCTGGTTGGAAATCTCAGCTTGCCCATTCGTTTGAGGATGATAAGAGGTTGTAACTCAGTGTGTGACTCCGTACTTGGCAAGCAAAGCTTTAAAGTACTTGTTGCAACAATGAGAGCCTTCGTCACTGATGACTACCTTTCGTGTGCCATAGCGGTTGAAAACATTCTTCTTAAGAAAGCGGAGTACCACTTTGGAGTCATTGGTGGGTAACGCCACAGCTTCAACCCATTTTGAAATATAGTCTACTGCTACCAATATGTATAGATTGCCGAAGGATGGATGAATGGCACTATAAAATCGATTCCCCATACATCAAAGATCTCGACCTCCAGGATAGTGTTGAGAGGCATTTCATTCCTTCGGGAGATATTACCAATTCGTTGGCAACTATCGCACCTTAAAACAAAGAAATGAGCATCCTTGAACAACGATGGCCAATAGAATCCCGATTGTAATACCTTGGCAGCAGTTTTTTCTCCTCCAAAATAACCACCATACTCCGAATCATGACAATGGTGGAGTATGTCCTCTATCTCCTCTTTGTGTACGCACCGCCTGATAATATAGTCAGCACATTGTTTAAATAAAAATGGCTCATCCCAGAAATAGTACCTCACATTGTGTAAGAACTTCTTCTTCTAGTGATGAGTAAAGTCTGGAGGCATCTGCATGCATACAAGATAATTTACATAATCGGCATACCCTGGTACATTATCGCTTAAAACAAAGAGTTGCTCGTCAGGAAAGTATTCATTGATCAACAACTTAGCATCTTCATTTTTCTCCCCCTCTAATCTGGAGAGGTGGTCAGCTGCTTGGTTCTCTGTTCCCTTTCTTTCTCTAACTTCCAAATCAAACTCTTGTAGCAAAAGAACCCATTGGATCAAGCGAGGTTTTGCAACTTTTTTAGCAATAAGGTATTTGATCGCTGCATGGTTTGTATATACGATTACCTTCGTCCCAATCAGATAGGATCTGAATTTTTCGAATGCAAACACCATGCCCAGTAATTCCTTCTCTGTTGTTGTGTAGTTAGCTTGAGCCTTATTGAGAGTCTTGCTGGCGTAATAAATAGCATGGAACATCTTATCTTTTCGCTGTCCCAAAACAGCGCCAATAACGTAGTCACTGGCATCACACATTAACTCAAATGGCAAGTCCCAATCTGGTGCCACAATTATAGGTGCTGTCACAAGTCTCAATTTCAGAGTTTCAAACGCATGCAAACAAGCATTATCAGAATTAAATACCTCATCCTTCTCGAGTAATGTGCATAATGGCTTGGTAATTTTTGAAAAGTCCTTGATGAATCTTCGATAAAACCCAGTGTGGCCAAGGAAACTTTGAATTCCCTTGACATTGATCGGAGGAGGAAGCTTCTTAATGGTCTCTAGTTTGGCTTTGTCAACCTCAATGCCGTTTTTAGAGATCTTGTGACCAAGTACTACTCCTTCTTACACCATAAAATGGCACTTCTCCCAATTAAGCACCAGATTTGTATCTTCACAACGCTTGAGTACTAGTGACACATTATCCAAGCACAAATCAAATGAATCACCAAAGACTGAAAAATCATCTATAAATACCTCAAGGAACTCCTCCACCATGTTTGTGAAAATTGCCATCATGCACCTCTGAAAGGTGGCTGGAGCATTGCACAATCCAAAGGGCGTCCTTCTGAACACAAAAGTTCCATAAGGACAAGTGAAAGTGGTTAACTCTTGATCTTCTGGAGCGATAGCAATCTGGTTGTAACCACTGTAACCATCTAAGAAGCAGTAGAACTCATGCTAGTCTATCAAGCATCTGATCAATGAATGGTAGAAGAAAGTGGTCTTTTCGAGTGGCCTTGTTCAGCTTACAGTAATCCATGCATACTCTCCACCCCGTTATTGTTCTTATAGGAATCAGTTCAGTGTTCTCGTTGGTGACCACGGTCATTCCTCCTTTCTTTAGAACACATTGAATAGGACTTATCCAAGAACTATTTGAAATGGGGTAAATGATTCCAGCATCTAACCATTTAATTATTTCCTTTTTCACCACCTCTTTCATGATGGGGTTTAGCCTTCGTTGGTGCTCAGTAGAAGTTTTATGCTAATCTTCCAACAAGATTTTATGCATGCAAATAGAAGGGCTAATACCTCTAATATCCGCAATTGTCCATCCCAAGGCTACTTTATGATGTCTCAAGACTCTCAGTAGCTTCTCTTCTTGCAGTTCATCCGAATCAGTAGAAATAATGACTGCCAAAGTTGACTCTTTATCAAGGAAGGCATATTTCAAGTGGCTAGATAGTAGTTTGAGCTCAACAATAGGTGGAACCTCAATTGAAGCTTGATGGTAGGTTTTGCTTCAGCTGGTCTGTCAAGTGCCTCAAACTGAAAATTCATTTTGCCAAAGCGAGGGAACTTTTTCATGGCATGCAAATATTCCCTAGCTTCCTTTGACACTACATCACCCCTATTCAGAATTGTGTCTTCAAGAGGATCCTTCATATGACTGGTTTCGAAAGTTTCCATAACCAAGCGATCGCAGATATCAACTCTATAACAATCTTCAAGCTCATCATTCTTTCATGGCCTTAAAAATATTGAACTTTACCTCTTAATCGTCAACTCTCATAGTAAGTTCACCGTTTTGGACATCAATAAGTGTTCTTCCAGTGGCTAAAAATAGTCTTCTCAAAATCAAGGGAATTTCTCTATCCTCCTCCATGTCTAGCACAATAAAATTAGCTGGAAAAATGAACTTGTCAACCTTTACTAGCACATCTTCTACAATGCCCCTAGGATAAGTCAAGAACCGATCCGCCAATTGCAACGTCACTGTGGTTGGTCTGCATTCTCCCAACCCGTCTTTTGAAAATAGACAATGGCATCAAATTGATGCTTGCTCCCAAATCACATAAAGCATGCCCATTAAAGTACTCACCAATGGTGCAAGGAATGGTGAAACTCCTTGGATCTCTCAACTTAGGTGGAAGCTTCTACAATAGGATGGCATTACACTCTTCTGTCAAAGCCACCGTCTCAAGCTCAACCATTTTTCTCTTCTTTGAAAGGATCTCCTTCATGAATTTCACATAACTAGGTGTTTGCTTCAATGCCTCGGCAAACGAGATGTTGATGTGAATCTTCTTAAACACTTCTAGGAACTTGGAGAATTGTTGGTCAAGTTTCTTCTTTTGCAACCTTTGGGAGAAAGGTAGCAGTGGGTTATAAGGAGATGGTGGTGGCATGGTTGTTTGAGGTTGTCTAGTAACTTCCTCTTCAATTTGACTCTCTTTTTTAATCTCTTTTTCTGACACTTTAGTAACCTTTGACTTCCCTTATAGTTCTTTTCCACTTCTCAAGATCACCGCTTTGCATTGTTCTTTCATGTCTCTTTCTGGATTTGCCTCAGTATTTCTAGACAAACTCCCTTGTGGTCGGTTGGTAAGTGCATTGGCCAATTGGCCAAGTTGTGTTTCTAGAGATCTCATTGTGGCGGCTTAGTTTTGAAGAGTAGCCTCATTTTTGGTTATGTATTACATAAGAATCTCTTCCATTGATGGCTTCTTCTCTTGTATAGAGTGACTTTGATTTTGGAATCCGGGAGGTTGCATTGCTCTTGAATTAGAACTCTGCCCTTGATGGTTTTGGTTGTTCCAAGAGAAGTTTGGATGGTTTCTCCAACTCGGATTGTAGGAATTGGAGTAGGGGTTGTTGCATTGTGATGAGTTAGGATTGCCTACAAACTGAGCTGACTCTACATTCATAGGGCCAAAAAAATTCAAATGACCGTCACCGCATTGCTCACAAACCCTGTTTGAACTATTCAAAGCATGCACTCCATGGACCGCCATAGAATCTAGTTTCTTGGTTAGGGCACTGACTTGAGCAGCCAATGTTGAAATGGCTTCCATCTCATTAATACTAGCTGATCTCTTCGGATTTATTCTTTCTAAAGGCCATTGGTAGTTGTTTGCAGCCATTTCTTCTAATAAATCAAAAGCTTCGTCAAAAGATTTACCCATTAGAGCGCCACCAGCCGCTGCATCCACTATAGTTCTCAAATGCCTCATCAAACCATTGTAAAAAGTCTGCACCATGAGCCATTTAGGAATTGCATGGTGAGGACACTTTCTGATTAGCTCCTTGTAACACTCCCAAGCTTCATACAATGACTCATTATTAAACTGTACAAATGAGGTAATGTCATTCCTTAATTTAGCTGTCTTGGCAGGAGGGAAGAACTTGGCAAGAAACTTCTGAGCTAGTCCATCCCACATGGTGATGGATCCCGAAGGTAGAGCATTCAACCATCCCTTCGCCTTATCCCTGAAAGAGAACGGGAACAAACGCAAATGAATGGCATCATCACTCACCCCGTTGTGCTTAAAGGTATCATAAATCTCCAAGAAATTCATGATGTGTTGATTGGGATCATCACTACGCAAACCACCAAACTGACATGTCCCTTGCACCATCTGAATAATAGCTGACTTCAGCTCAAAATTGTTGGCATTGATGGATGGTCTTTGGATGCTAGAACCAACCCCATTGACCACGGGAATGGCAAATTCCCAAAGTGGCCTTGCATTATCTTGGTCTGCCATGGTAAGTTGAGAGTTGTTCCTCTTATTTCTCTATCTTCTAAGGTCCCTCAAGATTCACTCAATTTCAAGGTCTAGAGACAAGAAATCAAGGCTCCTTGCGCGTCTCATACACAATTATAATAATTCTAATACCTGAAATATGCACAAAAATAAAGAAAGTTTTAATGAAATCTAAACTAGTTGATATTAGTATTAACAAACTATAAATCACCGTGCTTCCCGGCAACGGTGCCAAAAGCTTGTGTTCTATTTTTAACACACTAAACACCGCAAGTACAAAGGTCGCATTAAGTAATATAGAAGGTAAGTGAGTGTCGAATCCCACGAGGAGCAAGTGATTTACAATGCTAAGTACTAACTGTAACTAGTTGGCAATTTATCCAAATGATAATAAATAGTTGTTGTGAACAAAGATGACAATGCAAATTGAATACAAATGAAAATAACGGAAATTAACACTAACAACTAGCGGTAGTTTTGCAACAATGATATAAAACCTAGGGATGTAATCTCTCATCTAACTCATTCAATTATTAGTTTTCCTCACCGTTCAATCACCCACTTAAAATCAACAACCGGAAACTCAATGGTATTCATAAATTCCTTTCCAAGATATAAGTGAAAATGCTTAAACAAGATAGTATGTTATTCCTAACATAAATTGATTAAACTCATTAAGTGTGGTAATTCTCAAACAAAGTTGCATAGGTTACATAGATATATTTCTATTCTATGTAAACTTACTCTATACTAGGCAATTCTACGTTGTTCAAGCTATGTCCAAATCTAAAATCCCCTTCCTAAGTTCATATAGATTTCCTACAACCAAACCGTCCAATGGCCAAATAAACAGAGGCAATATGCTCAAAGCAAAACAATTAATTCAACAGTGAATAGCAAGAACAAATGAAGAAAAAAACGTACATGAATTACATTAGAAGTTTAATTACATCCCTAGCAAGAGAGTTTAGTTCATAGTTATGCAAAGAAAAATACAACAACAATGGTATAACTGATACACGTCTATGGCAGACAAATAAACGATTAAACAGAGGAAAGATAGAAAAACTCTATGAAGCTTATTATGCTCAGTCCGCTGGTTTCCTCCCGAATCCTCCTGCTGCTCCTCGTTGTTCTCCTCCCAAAACTCTCTCAAACTCGCTCTAAAACTGGCTGCTAGGGTTTCTCCGTCCTCTTTTTAGCTGATTTCATAAGAGGTTAAATACTAGAGACAGTCCGACCGTGATCCTAAAATTCTGCAACTTTGTCTCGCTCTGCGCGGTGCTGCGGCGCCAAGACGGTATAGAAGGTGGCACTGTGGTGCCAGAAGGCTCAGGAAATGGTGCCGCGGCACCAAGGCATTAATGCCACGGCGCCAATCCCTGGTACTAGCGCCGCGGCACCAGGTTTCCAGAGCTTTTGGCGCTGCGGCGCCATTTTGGCACTACAACGCCCACTTTTGGCCTAGATTTTCACTAAGTGCTGGCAGTGCATCACTGTTCTGAGATTGTGTTTGCTCGTCCTGCTCGCAATTGAACTAAATTTCTTTGATTCGGCCTCGATTTTTCTGAAAAGTCAGTATTCTCTAGAAAAAGACTCCTCACTTGAAATGTATACCAAAAACAACAAAATCGGATAAAAAGAGCTCAAAAACGAGCAATTCTTAAGCTCGAAAGGGTAGTAAAGTTAAGTGTAGATGTGACATCCCCCGATCCCACATACGTACATAAGGATATTCGTAAAATTATTCAGTGAGATCGGGAGACGCCGCTCGACTTAGGACTGGTAAAATCGGGGAAAATTAAAACTTTTTATGCTTTCTGTGAGAAAAAGGGAAATTCTACTCACTCATAATTATACGTAGTCTGATGTATACATATATACATACTCACATAGTGGACCTCTCAGGAAAATATACATAATGTACACACTCAAAAATAGCTTATCAGGAAACCACAGCGTCAAAATGCTCATATACACAAGCCGCGGTAAGAAAGTCGGCGCTCCTCCTCTATCTCACATATCAGCAGTACCCTCTGCAATGTAAGAATATGAGTGAGTATGAAACTCAGTAAGTAACGCACGCAGATACAGAGTGCACATGGCAGATAACAGATAATCATATGATTGGGATCCCGGTGTGTATTGTATTGCCTGACAAGACCGTGAATCGCATACTGAGCCACTCAGAGAACATATAACATATCATGAGCAATATGGAGGTCTTGAGCCCCAGAGAATCCCCTCTGTGTACAGCAGAGGTCCACCCCATACCGCCGTCAGAGTGTTCCCGAAGGAACCATATTGTCCCCGAAGGAACCAGAGTGTCCCCGAAGGAACCAGAGAGTGTCCCCGAAGGAACCATATCACATATTTGGGCGCTGGCCCGCCACACCCTATTCACCAATACTCGTCAGGCAATATAATAACAGATGCACATATATTTACAAATTCCATAACCACATATTTCACAGATTTACAGAAATAAAGAATTTCTTACATTGCAGGTGTGACGTTACTTACCTCGATTCCGATATTTTATATGTTTTTCTGTGAAATGTTCTTCGCCCAAGGTACAGTT